>NC_051166.1:132354977-132606650 GCF_013339725.1 Rhipicephalus microplus | reverse complement strand
TAGATTGTGGCGAACGGCATTTCTTGGTGCTGAGCTGCCAACCTGCGCTGGTGAGGTATGTTAGGACGTCATCCAGGTGCCTCAGATGCTGAGCAAACGTTGATGAAAGATAATACTGACATCAAGGTAGCAGAGACAAGTATTCCAATTCAGACCACTGTTGCGTTTGGCGGGCCACCCTTTTACCACGGCCGCCAGAACGAAAGAAAGGCAGCCGCCTCATTTCGTTGAGATAACGAGCAGCACCAAGATGCCCAGCTGCTTTCATTTACTGGGCGCTGCATGGCTGAAATAACTCTGCAGAGCACCGCTGTCCTTCGGGTCCGCGCAGAGATGTGACACGTGACGTCTTCGTGCCCCGGTAAAAGCCACAATGTCGAGCTTCCACCGATTACGGACGTTGGACCCCCACGCTGTGCATCTCTGACTGATGAGCCGCCGACGCTCAAATCACTACCACATGTCCAGGTATGGCCCCTCGAAGGCGCCTAGACCACGATCGCCGTTCGACAAAGCTTGGGTAGTCGGCGCAAGCGCCAAGATGACAAGCACGTTTCACCCCACTCGTTCGAAGCAAGATTCGCCGGAAGAGGCAGCATCACCGGGACCATACACGTTTTCGTTTGCGTATGTGTGTTTGTTGGGGGCGGTGCCAGGATAATGACACTCGTGTGTGCTACTGAACATGTTATTGGACAGTGCCGTATGGACTCGTTCCCCTATCTAGGGTCTGGGGAGATGAGACTATTTATTCAGCCCTTGCGGGCTGCTTAGGTGGTTAACGGAGCTTGTTAACTAGACAGATTTTTTCAATGTAGAGCTTTCAATGTAGATCTTCGAGCCAGAGAGACTGTGCCATGCAAATAATGCAAATAAACCCTCTCTACGAAGTTCAACCTCCTCCTGCCTCGACTTCTTGATTGCGGATCTCCGGTGCCGCAAATCCTGGTCGCAACAACTGGATGGCAGCGGTGGAATCAGACTCAGCGACGGACAGCGACATGGACCGGAGGTCAGCCGAAATACCTAGCCCTGGAATTTGGCAGGATCAACCCAGCGTACCACGACCGCACTTATTCAAGTGAGTGCCTATATAGCTTTGTGCTTGAAATATATTGAGTCTTTTAGCCTAGACCCATTAAAGGATATTAATAACGAACAGGTGCATAGCTCCTGTGGTTGCTATTTGAGTACAGAGCAGCTCTTGATGAATATCTCAGCAAGGAGATTGGTAAGGAAAGCTTCATGATTGATTATTATGTGGGGTTTAACGTCCCAAAACCACCATATTATTATGAGGGACACTGTAGCGGAGGGCTCCGGAAATTTCGACCACCTGGGGTTTTTTAACATGCACCCAAATCTGAGTACACGGGCCTACAACATTTCGGCCTCCACCGGAAATGCAGCCGTCGCAGCAGGGATTCCAACCCGTGACCTGCGGGTCAGCAGCCGAGTACCTTAGCCACTAGACCACTGCGGCGGGGCTAAGCAGGAAAGCTTGTGTAATTTAGTAGGTACGTGAGTTTTGCGGGTGTTGTAAGCGTACGTTGCGGGAAAGTTTTGGGAAGTTGAAGAGAGCAGAGCAGTACAAAACAAAGAAGGAAAGTGTAGAGAGCGAGGTTGGCCACATTGTGCTACTTGTGTGCTTATGCTTGTGGTCTCCACTGTGGGATTTACCCAGCTTCCATTTCGCCAGACCCGGGGTTGAGCCGCTGGTGGGTTTGTGTTTTCTCACAGCTGAGCCAAAGCAAAGTAGTTGCCATGGATCTGATGAGATTGACGGGAGATTACCTGGTAAACCTGTGTTGGGATCTCGATCTAGAATTCGAGGATGATATGCCTGTATCAAAGCTCCGTGCGCTAATTCTCGAAAAGAGAAGTAACACGGCCGATATTGAGCACTTCGGGAATACGTATTCATTGGAATAGGGATGGATAGAGAAACAGAGAATAAGAGAGGAAGAACACAGGAAGGCGATGCAAGAAGTTTCTGAGGAGGAGGAATAGTTCAAACGCGAGTGTGAAACACTAGAACGCAGGTTAGATGAGAAGCAGAGGAGTGGTCAACCAGTACATGTAGCACACAGGACGTGCGGGGAACAGTTGAGTGCGGTGCAAATCGGAGCCAAAGGAAAAGCTAGCAACTACGAGGGTAGCAGTGCGTTCACGAATGAACCGAGTGCAGTGCAAATCGTAACCGCAGGAAATCTAGCATCTACGAGGGTAGCAGTAGGTTCATGAATGAACCAAGGTTGACAGCTGCGAAAGAAGCGGCGATAAGAGCAGAGGCCGACGAAGGCCATAGTAATTGTGGTGAAGTGCTGAGTCAGGGGAATTCTGGTAAAACAGCTAAGATAGTTGTAGACAACCTGGTACAAATACAACGTGAGAGTGTCCTGATGTGGAATCTTGCCTGCAGAGTCTAAGGAAATTTCGACCCACTGGCCAAGAACACCAGCGTAGGGCGAGCAGAGTGTACAGAAGTAGCGCAGGGGAGAGTAGTTGTGGACAGCTCCCAGGTGTGTGAGCCTGGTCCATGTGAGAGCATCGCAACGGTGGGTCCTGCATGCGGTGTCCACGAGGATTTCGAGCCGCTTGTGAAGGACACCGGGGTGAATTCAGGAGGTGAAGTTATAATAGAGATGGGTGAGGACAATGCAGTTGTGGGCAGCTCCCTGGAATGTGAGCAAGCTTTTTCAGAAGAAAACAGCTGCAGTGTTACGAGACGCGTTAAGCCGTCCGGCAGTCTGAAGAGTGAGGGAGAAGATGATTTGTGCGCAAATAATTTAGACGGCGTGGGCAAGACAGCTAATGAAACCAGCGAGAGTGCTGGAGAGTGAGAGGCGCGAGCAGCAAGCTCAGGAAGACCCCTTAAGAAGAAGCGTCGACGGAAGCGGCGTCCTAAAACAAAGAGTGCGACAACGAGCACATCCCGCTTGAAGAAAGTTGGAAAACGTTCGAGGGCAGTTAACTGAATTAGGCGTTTCTTGTCGGCGCCGGAATTGCTTCACCTGTGTCCGAGCCACCGGACGAAAAGAAAAAGCGCGCTAGGCGATCATGCAAACAGAAGGAAGGGGCATAGTAAGCAAAATGAGGTCTTTGTTATCCACGCCGAAGTTGGTTAGCATGCGTCTGAGCTGCTGAACGAAGAGAAAAAGAAGGGTGCGTTGGCCAAGGAAGGAAGCAACAAAAGGGAGAAGGCAGGGAGGTTAACCACAAAGACATCCGGTTGGCTACCCTACACTGGGGGATTAGGGAAGGGGACAAGAAACATGAGAAAGAGAGAAAAGAGGGAAAAGAAAAGGAAGAAGAAACTGACAGCAGTTTCACTGCAGCGTGTAGAACTCCACCGCATGTCAGAGGCATTCACACAAGCCCGTCTTTCTCAGGAAACACAGCAGGGCTTTCACTGCCGTGTGGGCTGTCGAAGTATATGGACGTTGCTGTAATAGCACCTGCACAGAAAGACGCTGATCACCCAGTCACCGCATTGCTTTGGCAAGTAGTTCTCTGTCTGAGGCAAATCGAGGACAGTGGCATAGCAAGTGTTCGATATTTTCATCGGTGCCGAAGGCATCGCATGCCGCACTGTCAGTTATTCCCTTTACGGTGGTATAAGATTTCGTGAAAGCAACTCCAAGCCAAAGGCGATAGAGAAGCGAAGCTTCACTTCGATGTAGGCCGGGTGGAGGCCGGAGTTGTAGTGAAGGGTCAAGCTCGTGCAGTCTTGTACATCGTATGCTTGGTGTGTTCCACTCAATCAGTGTGAGACTGCGGGCCAGTTGACGAATCTGCCTCGCCCCGTCCGCTCTTTAAAGAGAAATCGGAACGCTGTTTGCTTCTTCTTGCGACGTTCGAGCAGCATGATCTGCACAATTATTTCCGCTTTTACCACAATGGCCAAGTAACCATTGAAAGTCGTTGTCGTGGCCTTTTTGTAATAAGAGGTGGTGAAGTTTCACGGTTTGGTAGGTCAACTGGTCGTGGCATTCGCGTCGGAGAACTGACAGCAGGCACTGTAACGCTGGTTTTGAGTCAGAAAACACGGCCCATTTACTTGGTCTTTCTTCAGAATTTATGAATTCCAGCAGTGCACTGCGCAGAGGTGCGTTGGCCAAATTGCATACAGAAGGAATGGGGCAGTCAGCCTTCCGTAGTTCTATCCACGGCACGTTTGATGGGAGACGGGAGTGCAAGGTCGCTGGCTCGCAAGAAGTAGGTGACCAAGGGGAACAATGCAGGTCGCCACCGAGGAGCTTAGCGGGGCTCGGGAGGCGAAGTGTATGGGTTTCGCAATAGTTCTCCTCTCCGTTCGCCAAGAAAGGCCCACAGGGCTCGACCACCAGCCGTTCGTCTCAAAATTGAGTGACAGCGGTAAGCGTTTAGAAAGGCGCGTTAGTGAATTTGTTTGTTTCCTTTTTGAACTTCTGTTTTGACTGTTTAAGATGGTTTTGATTTTGGAAACTATTGTATGTATTTAGGTTACGAGCTATCGTTTAGGTGACAAGTTCTAGGTTTTGTTTATTTCTTAAGCAGTGTATGTTTTGCTTTTAAAGGTAAGCGCTGTGCAGTTGCATAACGACACGCCTAAGAGTGTTGGTCGAGTAAAAACAACGTTTGAAACATATTTTGAGTGAGCGAGGAGCTGCAAGGATATTCCTTGTGAGTTTTTTCAGGATTCATGCGAAAGTTTTTGTTATTATTTTTTTGTTTTCTTCGCATGTGTCCAATGCGGACGTAAAAAAGTGAGTTTGTTGGTTCGGAAGTCATTGTGTAGCTTCTATGAAGACGGGAACCGCCAGGCAGAATGAGTAGTTAATCTACGCACGATCACTATAACAAGCGTTCGCGGAAGCGTAATGCGGAAGTTCCTAATGCAGGTGCAGCACGACAGTTATTTTTTCGTCTGCTCAAATGAAATTGGCGACTAGTTTTGGCGGCACAAAATTTTGAGAACTAAAAGACAGCGTGAACCGAAAGACTTTATTTTAGGAGTATGGGGCCTGGTGGGTTACAGCGGATCACTAAGGCTGGCAGACAAGTATGCCACAGATAGCGCATCGATCGGGTGTTTATTTCCTTAAACGCAGTTTAGGGGAAGATTATTCTCGTGTTGGAATTGCGAGCTTCAGGAAAATAAGCTCAGAGAAACGCTTCCATTGCTGCTTTGTGTTTGATAATAATACATCAGGAACGTTGGTTTTAGATTATTTTCAGACTCGATGTGTCCCAAGTACGGGCAGGGTGCTCTCCTGTGTCTGTGGTTGTGTGTATGTCTGTGTAATCCCAGGGATGAAAGGCCCATGAATGATTGAAGATTGCCGTATTGCGTCATCGGCAGTGGCCTGGATGACGCCACCAAACAACGACGCTTCGGGCAACCTGTACGGCTCGTCACCTTCAGGTCAATTTTCCCGTCGTTAGACGAGGTGTTGCGCTTGGCGGGCCACCCTTTTACCACGGCCGCCAGAACGGAAGAAAGGCAGCCGCCTTATTTTGTAGAGATAAGGAACAGCGCCAAGATGCCCTGCTGTTTCCATGTACTGGGCGCTGCGCGGCTGAAATTACTCTACGGAGCACCGCTGTCCTTCGGGTCCGCGAGAGATGTGACACGTGGCATCTCGGTGCACTGGTAAAAGCCCCAACGCCGAGCTTTCACCGATTAGGGACGTAGGACCACCACGCTGTGCGTCTCTGACTGATGAGCCACCGACGCTCAAATCAGTACCAGATGTCCAGGTATGGCCCCTCGGAGATGCCTAGACCGCCGTTTGACAAAGCTTGTGTGGTCGGTGCGAGCGGCTATATGACGAATACGTTTCACCCCGCGCGCTGGAAATAGCATCACTGGGACCATACACGTGTAGGTTTGTGTATGTGTGTTTGTTGGGGGTGGTGTCGGCATAATGGCACTCATGCGTGCTGCGGGACATGTTATTGGACAGTGCTGTATGGACCTATTCCGCGATCTGGGGATCTGGGGAGATGAGACTGTATTTATTCAGCCCTCGTGGGCTGCTTAGGGTGGTTCACGGAGCTTGTTAAATAGGTAGCCTTTTTCAATGTAGAGCTTTCAATACATATCTTCGGGGCAGAGAGCCTGTGCTATGTAAATAATGTAAATAAACACACTCTACGAAGTTCAACCTCCTCCTGGCTCGACATATTGATCCCGGATCTCCGGTGCCACAAACCGCGGTCGCAACACCACGCAGGATGGTGTCGATCATGCGTTCATACGTCGCTGGCGCATTGGAGAGCCCGAAAGGCATCACGTTGAACTCGTTTAGGCCATCAGGGGTTGCAAATGCTATTTTTTTATCATCGTCGAGCATGGGAGTTTGCCAATATCCCGAACGCAAATGAGTGATTGAAAAGTATTTGGCGCCTTGCTGTGAATTAGGGTGTCGTCAATGCGTGGGATGGGGTATACGTTTTGCGTGTAATCTTGTTAGGTGCCCGGCAATCGGCGCAAAAGCACACGGAGCCACCTTTTTTCCGTACCAAAACAACAGAGGATGACCAAGGGCTAGCTTACAGACAAATTACCTCTTGTTGGAGCATGTCAGCGACGTTTTCCTTTATGACTTTTCGCTTAGCGAGAGATACGCGGTATGAGTGGCGGTGCACAATAGATGTTCCTTCGGTCTGAATTCGATGCACTGCAGTGGTATTTCGGCCAAACGTTAAGGAGCAGGTGTCGAAAGAATTGGCGTGTTTCGTTAACAAAGCAACTGCTGCGCCTGCATAGTTGTCAAGTTATCACTGATAAGTGCTGTGAAGCGGGAGGAAGAACCACGCTTACTCGTAGAAGGATCGCTGATAGAGGCAGGTTTGCGTGGCGTGACGCTGACAAGCGTAGCATCCACCAGACAGGCTACTGCAGTGTCCTCTCGCAGTAGAACTTTCTCCGCTGTTACATTCGTAGCAATGACGAGTGCGCAGGCATGATAAAAACGTACCTCACCTGACGCAACAGCTCTGTCTTTAGCGACGCAAGTCGACAAAAAGCACACCAAGATTTCACCGTGGTCGATGTCCTTAGTGGTCAGGGTCCCAATTCGCTCTTGATGTGGCATGATGAAACGCCTTCACGCGCAACTGAAGACAGCCGTGACCATCGGCCTCAAGAGAGCCACCTGGCTTGATATTTTGTTACTGTTTCTACTGAGTTTATGGGCTATCATCCGCGTGGATCTACAGGGATTAGCACCAGAGCTGGTGTATGGAAGTTCTGTGTGGCTGCCTGGAGACCTTCATATCGACGCAGCTACCAGCCCACCCACAACAATTCTTACAAGGCCTCCTGGACTGCATTCAAAAGCTCCAGCCCCCTCCACCTCGACTTTCTGACAACAAGGTCATATTTGTTCATCCTGATCTGGCCACCTCAACACACATTTTCATGTGCCCTAACGCAGTCAGACCACCTTTAACACCAGCCTACGACAGACCATTTTCCGTCCTTAGCCCCACTCAAAAATCTGCCACCCACTGATAAGTGAGAACCAAGCGAAGAGACTGTCTGCTTTGACTGACTTAAGCTGGCGTACCCGGAGACTGTCATAGATAGCCTTTTACCTGCACCTCACCTGAAGGCGTCACGTCACATTTCGACTTGAAGTCTACAAGGGGTACACGAGGGATCCTGTAGCGCCCTCATTTGTTCGGCACGCAAACTGGTGAGCGCGCCCCCCCACGTGAAAAAAAAAAAAACACTGCGCTTGGCTGTGGCACTTGAAGCCGAGGCCCACGTACTATGCTGGCGTCGATTGTCATTTACTTCACTTTCCATCGCTCCTGTGGCATAAGCCTAAATTGTCCATTCACACGTGTCGTCATGAATTCTAGATTTGCACAGTTCTTTCTTTTTCTTGTTTTTTGTGACAATTTCATCTGCACCTCAATCATTTTGTTTGTATATATACAGGGTGTCCTGGCTAACATGGACCAAGATTAAAGAAAAAGCGGTGTGTTGTAGGAACATCCCACCTGTTTTTTTTTATATGTCGGGTTTTACATACCAAGACCACCATGTAATTAAGAGAGATGCCGTAGTGGAGGGCTCCGGAAATTTCTAACACCTGGGGTTCTTTAACGTGCACCCAAATCTGAGCACACGGACGTACGAAATTTCCGCTTCAATCGGAAATGCATCCCCGCAGCTGGGATTTGACCCCGTGACCTGCGGGTCAACGGTCGAGTACCTTAGCCACGAGACCACCACGTCGGGGTCATCGTACCTGTTTTATATTGTAGTTGTGAGTATAATTACAACCTGTCTTTTTTATAACTAAGCGCTAATCAGTTATTTATTCTTAACTAGACAACCTTTAATTCTTTCTCGAATCGATAAAATGTTCAATTTATGTTGTACATAGTCTCAAATAACCCCCCAATTAAGCAGTTATTTTTTCTTGAAAGCTATCTCATTTTTTTTGAGAAAAACAAGAGCCTACAAAACACGCTCAACACGAAATAGGCGCGTCCTCGTGCAAATTTATTCGAGCTCTTTCACACCTTCTTTACTTGATACACCACTACGTTCCTTCTTCACCGCATTGTACAAGGCTTCACACTTGAAGATGAAGGCATTAGTAGTCTCTTACTATGCGCGTCTATCAAATAGCGTGAAGCCCTGTACAATTAACGAACGCTACGTTTATTCATCTCAAGTACAGTTGAAAGCACACGTGTAGCGTTAGGACCGAGTTTTGATGGCATCCCACCGCTGCCACAAAATGTTAACACCGGGTTTTGACGGCATACGACCTCTGTTACCAGTCGTTGTGGCTTGGATCCGGCGGGTCTCATCGTAGGCCGCTGGCTTCCGCAACCGCACCCGTATAGCCCATCTTGCAGGGCGGAAGGCACGTTGCTAAGGAGATAGTGACAAATGTTCATTTACATACATTACATAGAGGAGAGTTACATCTTGACAGTTTTGTTTCGACAAGCTGTCTCTCTAAAAAGATATACACCAAAAAGACCTCAAAGCATTCCGCGAGGGCTGATTATAAACAGTCCCGCTTCTAGAAATTCCTGGATGAGAGAAAGGGCCTGTCCGATTCAGAGACACACACTACTTTCGGCGGAGCCGCCCGCACCCACCCTCGTCAGCGTCCTTGACTGGGGTGCAGCCATCACACTTCCAGTGTGTCATCACCACGGTGTCACTCGTCGGCGTGAGAAGGTCGTTGGGGTGATGGGTCTCACGCTCGTGCCGACGCATCAAAATCACCGGTGCGACGCCACTGTTTCTTCGACAAAAGTTGTCGCGACCAAAACGACGCCGGACTGCACGGCGCCTTACTTCCCGGCTTGGTATGACAATGTCATCATGACCACATTAGCACTATTTTCTCTTTATTTGAAGGGTTAGCATATTTCAGTGCCGTCACGTACGAGTCAGTGAGCCCGTGGTGAGATCCCGCGAAGCCTAGGTAACTACACAGCTAACGATGTGCTAATCAGCCAATCGCTGTAGAATTCGTATCTATGACGTGGTGATTTGGGTTTACGGAATCTTTTTCAGAAATTAGAAGGAATGATATTTAGCTTATTTCGAGAATGAATCATTTATACAGGTTGCACGCTGCGCTACAAATTTTAAATGTGTAGCATATCTCAGTGAACTTAAGTGACTTTGAACGTGCCTATCTATCTATCTATCTATCTATCTATCTATCTATCTATCTATCTATCTATCTATCTATCTATCTATCTATCTATCTATCTATCTATCCGCACACTTCTTTTAGCTTTCAGGGCTGTTTCAATAATGGAATCTATACCAAATTTTCTATGGCATAACATGACTGAATGACGAGCATTACTCCTAACATGAATGTCATAATATTTACATCACGTCATATTTGCATTCGTCGGGTCATTACTATTGCTATCAGATTTTTCCTAATGCTGTTGTGTTAAATTACCTATGTATTCTCTCGCCAATCCCAAATAGACATAAACTGTTGTGCACCAGTGGCGCATACCTGCATACCTGTGGCCCATACCCACCCGTGGTATGCAGGTATGTGCTGTGGCACATACCCGCCCCTTCTATATGGATAAGTACCAGACGTGTCAGGAAATGAAGGTTTGAAGTAGTACGTGACGAGATTGTCACATTAGTCATGTCATGACCAGTGAGTCCTATTATTCAAACAATTTTACCCTCCCATTCTGATTCTTGATTGTTATGTAAGGTTTAACGTCCCAAAACCATCATATGATTGAGAGACGCCGCAGTGTAGAGCTCCGGAAATTTCTATCACCTGGGTTTATTTAACTTGCACCCATATCTGAGCAGACAGGCCTGCGGCAGATTCGCCTCCATCGAAAATACAGCCGCCGCTGTCGGGAATTCATCCTTCAACCTGTGGTTCAGTAGCTGAGTACCTTAGCCTCTAGACGACCACGGCGGGACCCCATATTTTTTCTGGTTCACCGCAATTTAAGGGTAGTCCCGAGAGCACCCAGACGTAGATGGTTAGATAGATAGATAGATAGATAGATCGATAGATAGATAGATAGATAGATAGATATATAGATAGATAGATAGATAGATAGATAGATAGATAGATAGATAGATAGATAGACGCTAAAAGTGTCTGCAGTACACAAAGAAACGCTTCGCATTTAAAGAAAGCGTGTGCACTAGGAAAGTCCTTCCTGTTGTATATTTGTGTTAGCCGTGTGTATTTTTTCATGCCTACCCTAATGAATAAACGTCCACCATTGGAATGGTGGATTCCACCATCCACCATGTTGGTGGATTATGGTGCTGGAAATGCTGGTGGAACATGGTTTATGGTGCAGCGGAGGGTGGATGGCGCGCTCCAGCTGGCAATGCATGAGCGCGATGCAGCTGTTGTGCCACAGACATGTTCCTCGTTCGGGAGCACGTCTGACGAGATCGAGCCCTGTTTCGACGAATTGTCTCTCCCCCTCCCAGCGCCGCCTTCGGTGCAGAAGAACCGTGCAGTTCCGGGGATAACGTCGCTTCCTCCGCCGAACCACTTTGCAGTTCCGGGTAGGGCTGCGTCTCCTCAGCCGAGCCACTGTGCCGTTCCGGGGAACTGGTCTCGCAGAAGAGTCCCAAAACGCTATTTAAGGCCGTGCTGGCCCCATGTTAGGGGGATTTTGCCCCAGCCGACGTTGTCGTGCTGGCCGGCTCTGTACAAACGACAACCTGCTACAGTAAACGCTACTTTTGTTGCTGTTTTCAAAACAAATTGCCTCCCTGTTTCGCCTTCGGGCTAAGGCTTCAGCGAAGTCCGCTCGACGGCTCGCCGCTCTTCGCCACCGCTACCATCGCGACAGAAAAAAATCATAACAGTGGTTGGCAGCTACGGGATACGATATCCTACGTTTGGCAAGTCTGATCGGATCTCTGAGCACGAGGACGACCGCCGTGATAGCGTTTGGCTACGCTGTGATACGCTACCCTACATTTGGCACGCCGGATCGGACCCCTGGAAGCTCGAGCACGACCAACCTGATATCAGCGTTTGGATACGCTGCGATACGCTACCCCTGTTCTCATCGTTCGGCAAGCTGGGACAAGCAACCCCGGATCTCAACATTGGCAAGTTGGACCGGATCCCTGAAGGCCTGACACAGTTCGACGGCAGCCACGAGTTGGACCATCGTCGGCTACTTTGGTTGGGTGAGTGCCCAACGTGTACTGTTCATTTCGCCAGACCTCTCTAGCACAGGCAGATGTTAGGAGAGTGTTTTGTTTTGTTTTGTTTTGTTTGGGTGGTTATAATTTATTATTCACCTACTTTAAACCACGAGATCAGTTTTAGAGTACGGTGAATATCAGTAGTAGAGCATCACGAGGGACGAGATCGCAATGGAGCAGTACCTGATGCAGGACCTCCTCGAAATTTGTCGAGCCATGGGGATTTCCACCGGGTCCGCTAAAACAAGGGAAGCGATTCTCGAGGTGATGCGGACAGAGAATGTGACGGCCGAGGAAGCTGACGAGTTTTGGGAGCTTATTTGTGAGCAAAAGCAGAAGGCCGAAGAAGCTCAAAGGCACGAACAATGGAAGGCCGAAGAGAGTCGAAAAAGAAGAGAGCATGCTCTCAGAATGAAAGAGCTTGATCGTCAAATTGAAGCGATTAAGTGGCAACGAGCACAATACCGACTTGAACTCTTCAGAATGGACGAGAACATCGTGTCTTTTCTCGTTAATTTTGAAGAGGTCTGCGACGAGGTTGGTGTTGGGCGAGACTTTTGGTGGGAAAAGCTTGCGACGTTGCTTCCGTGCAAAGTCGCAAGCGTTTTGGGGTGCTTATCCGCCGAGGAAGCGCATGACTTTGATAGGATTAAATACGCTTTGTTCCGCCACTTTGCTGCTATGAGTACTGCCGACTGTGAAAGTCGAGCATACAAGTACAGCGCTGAAGCGTGCAGCACAGCGCTAGAAATTGAGACCCATCGGAAAGCGCAGGACGCCAACGTGCGTCAGAGAGAGCGAGATGAGGCGCGGCGTAAGGCGATGGAGGTGGAGGCGCGTGAAAACGAGGCTCGCCGAAGAGCGCTAGAACTAGAAGCGCGTCGTCGAGAAGCGCGTAAAGATAAGGCATGCCGAAAAGCTATGGAGGCTGAGGCCTGTCGCGAAGCACAAGCCGCCGAAGTGCGCCAGAGAGAGCGTGACGCTGAGGTGCACCGCGAGGAGTTAGGGGCCGAGGTCCATCGCATAGCTAAGGACGCCGAGGTACATCAGAAAGCACTGGTGATGGAGCCGCTTCGCAGCGCACGCGATCAGGATGAATCGCGTCAAAGAGAGCATGAGGCCGACTTCGAAGGCCAGAGAATTAGGGCTATCCACGACAGCGATAGACCCCCACAGATCGAAAGCTCTCTAGACGTGTTTGTTGGCTTTGATGGCATCGGGAATCCCGTTCTGTCGCAAGTAGAGACAGCTAGCAACGGGCCCGAAGAAAGGCTAGCTAACCAGTCTAGAGTCTTGGCAGTGCCTGTCAAAGGCAGCGCACTTGAAATTAGGTTTGTCGAAACAGCCCGCATTCCTAGCCATTCTGTCAAAAGGAGGCATCGGCGTAAGCGTAAAGCGGTAAAGACGACTGGCGCCAAGCGCGCTAAAGCCGCTGTTAAGTGCCGTGACGTCATGAGTCGAAACGCCAGGTTCAGGGCTAGGCGTAGGATCGCGAAAAGGTCCTCTATGAAATGTTTGAAGTGCAGATTGCTGCGGAGATCGAGAGTAGGCGAGAAATGCGTCAAGAAAAACCGAATTTCAGGAAAATTCGGACGCCGAGATCATCACCTGGTCTCATCTTTTTCGATGCCGCGTAGAGTCAATCACGTGGAGGAGCATCGCGTACGCCTGAGCTGTAACAAAGGCTGTCATTCCCCACCGTGGCGAGAGGGTCACTGGTCGAACCGGAGGGGTAAACGACGCAGTGCAGATGCCCCTTTCTTCGAGTTAAGTGGGTGTACGTCAAAAGTCGGTGCTACTAAGTTCGGCGAACAAGTTGGTTCGTCGACCTTTTGTCCAGACCGCAACCCTCGAAAGCTGTGGAGTGCGCGACTCCCCAGAGTTCGCCTGAGAGAGTGCCGCCTTGCTAATACGAAGAATGTATTTTTTGTATTTAAATTTTGAGAATAACCTTTTCTAATTTTGTCGCTTTCCTATGAGCTATGAGTGCATCTGAATTTTTGTAAGTTTTCCTTTCCTTTCAATTGGAGAAGCAGGCATTGATATGTTTGTTTGATTAATTTTGTTTTCGTAATATTTCAAAGGTAACAGTTAATGTGTTTTATTTTAACAGATATGGCTAAGTAAAAGCCCCTGTTTAAAATACCCTTTGTGTTTGACATTACATGTTATTGTGCGCGTCAGTGTAGGTCTACTTTGCCCTTTGTTTTGTGTAACGCGCGCAAGTTTGATTTTCATTGTTATTCACTTACCTTTTCAAGCGCGTTTTATCTTGCTGTGATTATCTTTGGCTGCGCGCATTGAAGTGATTGCTTGTAGGATGACGAACTTTGTTATGTTTAACAGTCTTACACTTGCAGGCGACGCCAATGTGCGTGATTCAGAATTGCTTGGTATACTAAATTGTAGTTTCGGTGCTAAATTGAGCAATCCTCAGAAGCTTCGATCGTCCAGTCTCTGCCTAAATCACAATTGAGAATCGCTTGAAAACAAAAAAAATTCTGTTTGGTTTAGCAGTGTCATGCACTGACACTTAGCTAAAGGTGTGTCCGCATTTTGTATTCCTCCCGAGATTCGTTGCTCGTGATGCTATTTGTTAGCCCAGCGTAATCTCGAGGAAACATTTGGTTTCTGCTGGTCTGGCGATTTGATCAGCATTCGGAGGGTGCTTGCTTTGGCCAGAGTGGTTTGGCTTTGTGTTCGACTCCGTCGTTCCAGTGAACCTCTGCAGGCCTATGGAAGTCGCAACGGGCGGAGAGAGCGGAACGGCTACCGACGGTCAACCAGCATCCCTCCTTCCGAGCCGTGCTGACGGCTCAAAACTCCGGATGCATTGTCTGGCGGCGGGGGTGCTGTTGTGCCACAGACATGTTCCTCGTTCGGGAGCACGTCTGACGAGATCGAGCCCTGTTCCGACGAATTGCCTCTCCCCCTCCCAGCGCCGCCTTCCGTGCAGAAGAACCGTGCAGTTCCGATGATAACGTCACTTCCTCCGCCGAACCACTTTGCAGTTCCGGGTAGGGCTGCGTCTCCTCAGCCGAGCCACTGTGCCGTTCCGGGGAACTGGTCTCGCAGAAGAGTCCCAAAACGCTATTTAAGGCCGTGCCGGCCCCATGTTAGGGGGATTTTGCCCCAGCCGACGTTGTCGTGCTGGCCGGCTCTGTACAAACGACAACCTGCTACAGTAAACGCTATTTTTGTTGCTCTTTTTCAAAACAAATTGCCTCCCTGTTTCGCCTTCGGGCTAAGGCTTCAGCGAAGTCCGCTCGACGGCTCGCCGCTCTTCGCCACCGCTACCATCGCGACAGAGCGAAATTCATAACACAGCTCAGAACCACCGTGATGAGCTGCCACTAATGAAATAATAAAATATTTGTATGAAAACGATGTAGAAAGCACCCGTAGAAAAAGGTGCGACTGCGCGCGATCGAACCTGCCACCTTCAGATATTCAACTGAGCACACTAACCACTGCGCCATGCCGCCAGAAGGCAAGCGTGGTGTTTAATAAGTAGTCAACTGACAAACGTACTGTTTAACTTCAGTTCTGTTTGTCGCTTACTCGAGATGGAGGAGATCTCCACCTGCTACTAAAATTTGCGCAGTGGATAAACACAAACACCTGCTGCCTGTAACAATTACCACTGCGATAATGGCAACAGCGCTATGTTTTTGTTACAATTTACAACTGAAAAAAAAACTCAGTGGACTGAGGAGAAGGTACAGTTTATCAGCGGTTACTGCCAAGTTTAATATCTGCTTCTCGGTCATTCCAAAGGGCGATATCTGTGCATGCTTTATGACGCTTCTATGCTCATTCGATTGATACCCAACACAATTGATTGTAATGTTTTTCGCGCAACGCACAGCGCAGTCCTGCCAGCGCACCACTGTTGCTCTGTCCTTGGGAACAACTACACAATGGCTTGGTCAAAACGAATGCAATGTGCCAGAAACATTATGCTATCATATTGGTTCAGTAAGCATACGAATTGACGAGTCTGTGTTCTCGCACAAAAACCAGTGAAGTGCCAGCAAGTGCGACCGGCGGCTGTCGGTGAGGGGAGGCGTACATTTGGTGGAAGTGCTGCAAGTGCATCGCATCGATGTTTGTCGCTTCTTGCGCGGACGTCGTACACAATTAAAAAGGCTTCTTTAGGTTAAATGATGCTACAGCTGTGCTCTATTGTCATTTTTACTCGTCAAAATCGTGTATATTGAAACCCAGAAGCCCCTATAACACTTGTACGGGCTTGGTCGGTAGGACTAACTTTTGGTGGAAATCATGGTGGTAGAACAGAAGGGAGAAAGTCAAATTCGCTGGGGCTCGTCTCGACACATGTCGAAAGTGAAAGTCTATGCATATTCGCACGCACTTTCTTAACCATAAAGTACGGCTCAAGCAGTAGAGTGTGCAAGGATTGCCAGAGTTGCGTTTCCAGTGTGGTGACATCAAGTGACCGCTGTGTTCTGCTCTAACATTGAAAAAGGCCATTGCGAACTGTAGCTCATTTATTTCTCGACAACTGCACGCGGATGTAAAACATTTATTGTCACTGTTCAAAGTGACACCTCTAGTCTTCTAAACATCACAAAAAACAAACACATCGCGGATATCAAACTGCTGTAAGTACTTGCGCTAAATATAAACATACTCACGACCGCATATTCTATGCTCCACAAAAATTGAAGCATTGTTGACACCACGGGAACAAAAAAATAAACGTGCTAGAAAGTGTATTGAGCAGCGTTGGTTTCTTTTGATCGTAAACATATATCTCTGCGCCTTCAAGATTGAAACGCTACAAGTAAGCGATTTCACATACTGTCATGTGCTTTTTCATGATTCCACTATCATTCACCAAGCTTCCATCACACCAACGTCGCCCACCTTTCTCACCAAGCCTTCCACCAAACACGTTTTGCCTCGACAGCATCAGCTGGCACTTTTCACCGTCACCACTATTGGCTCGCCACCACCACCACCATCGGCAACCATTTTTTCCACTCTAGCCATCATCAGCTGGCATTTTCCACCGCCATCACCATCGGCTCGCCACCAACACCATCATATACTATCATTTTTTCTACTATCACCGTCATCAGCCATTATGCCCACTACATTTTCCACCATATGCACCAATATTTCAACCATATCCACTATTCTTTCCACCATATCCACCAACGATTTCAACAACCACCAACCCAGGATTTTCAATAGGGAAAGCTCTACCTAACCAATTAGGTATAAAACTCAACGTTCTCATTCTCCCTCGAATGGACAAAATATATTCTGCACGCTGTATCACACCTAAATGTAACCCTAGAATGAAGCATTTATATTTTGCTGAAATTGGCCTATTTTTTTTCCTGAAAAATAACGAAAGTGCGTGAAGCACTAAATATAAAATAGACGTGCGCTGGAGCTTCTGTTAGGTTCGGTGCTTGGGCCGAAATAGGGAGCGGAACTCCGCGTACTGCGAACGAGTCCTTGAGGGGCTGCTAGCCTGTAGAAAGCCGTTGCAGCCAGGTCATTGTCATTCTAAGCCGGGAAGTAAGGCGCCGTGCAGTCCGGCGTCGTTTTGGCCGCGACAACTTTTGTCGAAGAAACAGTGGCGTCGCACCGGTCATTTTGAAGCGTCGGCACGAGCGTGAGACCCATCACCCCAACGACCTTCTCTCGCCAACGAGGGGACACCGTGGTGACACACTGGAAGTGTGATGGCTGCACCCCAGTCAAGGACGCTGACGAGGGTGGGTGCGGGCGGCTCCGCCGAAAGTGGTGTGTGTCTTTGAAACGGACAGTGTGATTGGCGCCCTTTCTCTCATCCAGGAATTTTGAGAAGCGGGACTGTTTTAATCACCCCTCGTGGAATGCTTCGAGGGCTTTTTGATGTATATCTTTTTAGAGAGACAGCTTGTCGAAACAAAACTGTCAAGATGTAACTCTCCTCTATGTAATGTATGTAAATAAACATTTGTCACTATCTCCTTAACAACGTGCCTTCCGCCCTGCAAGATGGGCTATACGGGTGCGGTTGCGGAAGCCAGCGGCCTACGATGAGACCCGCCGGATCCAAGCCACAACGACTGGTAACAGAGGTCATATGCCGTCAAAACCCGGTCTTAACATTTTGTGGCAGCAGTGGGATGCCATCAAAACTCGGTCCTAACGCTACCCGTGTGCTTCCAACTGTACTTGAGATGAATAAACGTAGCGTTCGTTAATTGTACAGGGCTTCACGCTATTTGATAGACGCGCATAGTAAGAGACTACTGATGCCTTCATCTTCGAGTGTGAAGCCTTGTACAATGCGGTGAAGAACGAATGTAGTGGTGTATCAAGTAAAGAAGGTATGAAAGAGCTTGATTAAATTTGCACGAGCACGCGTCTAATTCGTGTTAAGCGTGTTTTGTAGGCTCTTGTTTTTCTCGAAAAAAAATGAGATAGCTTTCAAAAAAAATTAACTGCTTAATTGGGGGGTTATTTGAGACAATGTACAACATAAAGTGAACAATTTATCGATTCGAGCATGAATTAAAAGTTGTCTAGTTCAGAATAAATAACTGATTAGCGCTTAGTTATAAAAAAGACAGGTTGTAATTATACCCACGACTACAATATAAAACAGGTAGGATGACCCCGCCATGGTGGTCTCGTGGCTAAGGTACTCGACCGCTGACCCGCAGGTCGCGGGGTCGAATCCCAGCTGCGGGGATGCATTTCCGATGGAAGCGGAAATTTCGTACGTCCGTGTGCTCAGACTTGGGTGCACGTTAAAGAACCCCAGGTGGTAGAAATTTCCAGAGCCCTCCACTACGGCATCTCTCTTAATTACGTGGTGGTCTTGTTATGTTAATCCCGACATATTAAAGAAAAACAGGTGGGATGTTCCTACAGCACACCGCTTTTTCTCTAATCTTGGTCCAAGTTAGCCAGGACACCCTGTATATATACACACAAATTGATTGAGGTGCAGATGAAATTGTCACAAAAAACAAGAAAAAGAAAGAACTGTGCAAATCTAGAATTCATGACGACACGTGTGAATGGACGTTTTAGGCTTACGCCACAGGAGCGAAGGAAAGTGAAGTAAATGACAATCGACGCCAGCATAGTACGTGGGCCTCGGCTTCACGTGCCACAGCCAAGCGCAGTGCTTTTTTTTTTCACGTGGGGGGGCGCGCTCACCAGTTTGCGTGCCGAACAAATGAGGGCGCTACAGGATCCCTCGTGTACCCCTTGTAGACTTGAAGTCGAAATGTGACGTGACGCCTTGAGGTGAGGTGTAGGTAAAAGGCTATCTATGACAGTCTCCGGGTACGCCAGCTTAAGTCAGTCAAAGCAGAAAGTCTCTTCGCTTGGTTCTCACTTATCAGTGGGTGGCAGTTTTTTGAGTGGGGCTAAGGACGGAAAATGGTCTGTCGTAGGCTGGTGTTAAAGGTGGTCTGACTGCGTTAGGGCACATGAAAATGTGTGTTGAGGTGGCCAGATCAGGATGAACAAATATGACCTTGTTGTCAGAAAGTCGAGGTGGAGGGGGCTGGAGCTTTTGAATGCAGTCCAGGAGGCCTTGTAAGAATTGTTGTGGGTGGGCTGGTAGCTGCGTCGATATGAAGGTCTCCAGGCAGCCACACAGAACTTCCATACACCAGCTCTGGTGCTAATCCCTGTAGATCCACGCGGATGATAGCCCATAAACTCAGTAGAAACAGTAACAAAATATCAAGCCAGGTGGCTCTCTTGAGGCCGATGGTCACGGCTGTCTTCAGTTGCGCGTGAAGGCGTTTCATCATGCCACATCAAGAGCGAATTGGGACCCTGACCACTAAGGACATCGACCACGGTGAAATCTTGGTGTGCTTTTTGTCGACTTGCGTCGCTAAAGACAGAGCTGTTGCGTCAGGTGAGGTACGTTTTTATCATGCCTGCGCACTCGTCATTGCTACGAATGTAACAGCGGAGAAAGTTCTACTGCGAGAGGACACTGCAGTAGCCTGTCTGGTGGATGCTACGCTTGTCAGCGTCACGCCACGCAAATCTGCCTCTATCAGCGATCCTTCTACGAGTAAGCGTGGTTCTTCCTCCCGCTTCACAGCACTTATCAGTGATAACTTGACAACTATGCAGGCGCAGCAGTTGCTTTGTTAACGAAACACGCCAATTCTTTCGACACCTGCTCCTTAACGTTTGGCCGAAATACCACTGCAGTGCATCGAATTCAGACCGAAGGAACATCTATTGTGCACCGCCACTCATACCGCGTATCTCTCGCTAAGCGAAAAGTCATAAAGGAAAACGTCGCTGACATGCTCCAACAAGAGGTAATTTGTCTGTAAGCTAGCCCTTGGTCATCCTCTGTTGTTTTGGTACGGAAAAAAGGTGGCTCCGTGTGCTTTTGCGCCGATCGCCGGGCACCTAACAAGATTACACGCAAGGACGTATACCCCATCCCATGCATTGATGACACCGTAATTCACTGCAAGGCGCCAAACACTTTTCAATCACTCATTTGCGTTCGGGATATTGGCAAACTCCCTTGCTCAACGATGATAAAAAAATAGCATTTGCAACCCCTGATGGCCTAAACGAGTTCAACGTGATGCCTTTCGGGCTCTCCAATGCGCCAGCGACGTATGAACGCATGATCGACACCATCCTGCGTGGTGTTGCGACCGCGGTTTGCGGCACCGGAGATCCGGGATCAAGATGTCGAGCCAGGAGGAGGTTGAACTTCGTAGAGTGTGTTTATTTACATTATTTACATGGCACAGGCTCTCTGCCCCGAAGGTATGTATCGAAAGCTCTACATTGAAAAAGGCTGCCTATTTAACAAGCTCCGTGAACCACCCTAAGCAGCCCACGAGGGCTGAATAAATACAGTCTCATCTCCCCAGACCGCCAGATCGCGGAATAGGTCCATACAGCACTGTCCAATAACATGTCCCGCAGCACGCACGAGTGTCATTATGCCGACACCACCCCCAACAAACACACATACACAAACCAAACACGTGTATGGTCCCAGTGATGCTATTTCCAGCGAGCGGGGTGAAACGTATTCGTCATATCGCCGCTCGCACCGACCACACAAGCTTTGTCGAACGGCGATCGCAGTCTAGGCACCTCCGAGGGGCCATACCTGGACATCTGGTACTGATTTGAGCGTCGGTGGCTCATCAGTCAGAGACGCACAGCGTGGTGGTCCTACGTCCGTAATCGGTGGAAGCTCGGCGTTGGGGCTTTTACCAGTGCACCGAGATGCCACGTGTCACATCTCTCGCGGACCCGAAGGACAGCGGTGCTCCGTAGAGTAGTTTCAGCCGCGCAGCGCCCAGTACATGGAAACAGCAGGGCATCTTGGCGCTGTTCCTTATCTCTATAAAAGAAGGCGGCTGCCTTTCTTCCGTTCTGGCGGCCGTGGTAAAAGGGTGGCCCGCCAAGCGCAACAGCTCGTCTAACGGCGGGAAAATTGACCTGAGGGTGACGAGCCGTACAGGTTGCCCGAAGCGTCGTTGTTTGGTGGCGTCATCCAGGCCACTGCCGATGACGCAATACGGCAATCTTCAAACATTCATGGGCCTTTCATCCCTGGGATTACACAGACATACACACAACCACAGACACGGGAGAGCACCCTGCCCGTACTTGGGACACATCGAGTCTGAAAATAATCTAAAACCAACGTTCCTTAGGTATTATTATCAAACACAAAGCAGCAATGGAAGCGTTTCTCTGAGCTTATTTTCCTGAAGCTCCCAATTCCCACACGAGAATTATCTTCCCCTAAACTGCTTTTAAGGAAATAAACACCCAATCGATGCGCTATCTGTGGCATACTTGTCTGCAAGCCTTAGTGATCCGCTGTAACCCACCAGGCCTCATACTCCTAAAATAAAGTCTTTTGGTTCACGCTGTCTTTTAGTGCCCAAAATTTTGTGCCACCAAAGCTAGTCGCCAATTTCCTTTGAGCAGACGAAAAAATAACTGTCGTGGTGCTCCTGCATCAGGAAATTCCACATTACGCTTCCGCAAACGCATGTTAGAGTGGTCATGCGTAGATTAATAACTAATTCTGCCTAGTGGTTGCCGTCTTCATAAAAGCTACAGAATAACTTTCGAACCAACAAACTCACTTTCTTTACGTCCACAACAGACACATGCGAAGAAAACAAAAAATAACAACAAAAACTTTTGCATGAATCCTGAAAAAACTCACAAGGAATATCCTTGCATCTCCTCGCTCACTCAAAATTTGTTTCAAACGTTGTTCTTACTCGACAAACACTCTTAGGGGTGTCGTTATGCAACTGCAAAGCGCTTACCTTTAAAGCAAAACATACACTGCTTAAGGAATAAACAAAACGTAGAACTTGTTACATGAACGATAGCTCGTAGCTGAAATACTTACAAAACACTTTTCAAAATCAGAACCAACTTAAACAGTCAAAACAGAACTTCAAAAGGAAAACAAAAACAAATTCACTGACGCGCCTTTCTAAACGCTTACCGCTGTCTCTCAATTTTGAGACGAACATGTGGTAGTCGAGCCCTGTGGGCCTTTCTTGGAGAACGGGGAGGATAACCATTGCACAACCCATTCACTTCTCCTCCGAGCCCCGCTAAGCTCCTCGGTGGCGAGCTGCATTGTTCCCCTCGCTCACCTACTTCTTGCGAGAAAGCGACATTGCACTCCCGTGTCCCATCAAACGTGCCGTGGATAGAACTATGGAAGGCTGACTGCCCCATTCCTTCTGTATGCATTTTGGCCAACGCACCTCTGCGCAGTGCACTAGAACTCATAAATTCTGAAGAAAGACCAAGTAAATGGGCCGTGTTTTCTGACTCAAAACCAGCGTTACAGTGCCTGCTGTCAGTGTTCCGACGCGGATGCCACGACCAGTTGACCTACCAAACCGTGAAACTTCACCACCTCTTATTACAAAAAGGCCACGACAACGACTTTCAATGGTTACCTGGCCATTGTGGTAAAAGCGGAAATAATTCTGCAGATCATGCTGCTCGCACGTCGCAAGAAGAAGCAAACAGCATTCCAATTCCTCTTTCAAGAGCGGACGGGGCAAGTCAGATTCGTCAACTGGCCCACAGTCTCACACTGACTGAGTGGAACACACCAAGCATACGACGTACAAGACTGCACGAGCTTGACCCTTCACTACAACTCCGGCACCCACCCGGCCTACATCGACGTGAAGTTTCGCTTCTTTATCGCCTTTGGCTGGGAGTTGCTTTCACAAAAGCTTATACCACGTTAATCGGAATTACTGGCAGTGCGGCATGCGATGTTTGAGGCACCGATGAAAATATCGAACACTTGCTATGCCACTGTCCTCGGTTTGCCTCAGACAGAGAACTACTTGCCAAAGCAATGCGGTGACTGGGTGATCAGCATCTTTCTGTGCAGGTGCTGTTACAGCAACGTCCATATACCTCGACAGCCCACACGGCAGTGAAAGCCCTGCTGTGTTTCCTGAGAAAGACGGGCTTGTGTGAACGCCTCTGACATGCGGTGGAGTTCTACACGCTACAGTTAATCTGCTGTCAGTTTCTTCTTTCTTTTCTTTTCTTTTCCCTCTCTTCTCTCTTTCTCATCTTTCTTGTCCCCTTCCCTAATCACCCAGTGTAGGGTAGCCAACCGGATGTCTTCGTGGTTAACCTCCCTGCCTTCTCCCTTTTTTTGCTTCCTTCCTTGGCCAACGCACCCTTCTTTTTCTCATCGCCCAGCAGCTGAGACGCATGCTAACCAACTTCGGCGTGGATAACAAAGACCTCATTATGCTTACTATGCCCCTTCCTTCTGTTTGCATGATCGCCCAGCGCGCTTTTACTTTTCGTCCGGTGGCTCGGACACAGCTGAAGCAATTGCGGCGTTGACAAGAAACGCCTAATTCTGTTAACTGCCCTAGAACATTTACTAACTTTCTTCAAGCGGGCTGTGCTCGTTGTCGCCCTCTTTGTTTTACGACGCCGCTTCCGTCGACGCTTCTTCTTAAGGGGTCTTCCTGAGCTTGCTGTTCGCGCCTCTCGCTCTCAAGCACTCTCGCTGGTTTCATTAGCTGTCTTGCCCACGCCGTCCAAATTATTTGCGCACAAATCATCTTCTCCCTCACTCTTCAGACTGCCGGACGGCTTAACGCGTCTCGTAACACTGCAGCTGTTTTCTTCTGAAAAAGCTTGCTCACATTCCAGGGAGCTGCCCACAACTGCATTGTCCTCACCCATCTCTATTATAACTTCATCTCCTGAATTCACCCCGGTGTCCTTCACAAGCGGCTTGAAATCCTCGTGGACACCGCATGCAGGACCCACCGTTGCGATGCTCTCACATGGACCACGCTCACATACCTGGGAGCTGTCCACAACTACTCTACCCTGCGCTACTTTTGTACACTCTGCTCGCCCTACGCTGGTGTTCTTGCCCAGTGGGTCGAAATTTCCTTAGACTCTGCGGGCAAGATTTCACATCGGGACACTCTCACGTTGTATCTGTACCAGGTTGTCTACAACTATCTTAGCTGTTTTACCGGAATTCCCCTGACTCAGCACTTCACCACAATTACTATGGCCTTCGTCGGCCTCTGCTCTTATCGCCGCTTCTTTCGCAGCTGTCAACCTTGGTTCATTCATGAACCTACTGCTACCCTCGTAGATGCTAGCTTTTCCTGCGGTTACGATTTGCACTGCACTCGGTTCATTCGTGAACACACTGCTACCCTCTGCTAGCTTTTCCTTTGGCTCCGATATGCATCGCACTCGACCGTTCCTCGCACGTCTTGTGTGCTACCTGTACTGATTGACCACTCCTCTGCTTCTCATATAAGCTGCGTTCTAGTGTTTCACACTCGCGTTTGAACTTTTCCTCATCCCCAGAAACTTCTTGCATCGCCTTCGTGTGTTCTTCCTCTCTTATTCTCTGTTTCTCTATCCATCCCTGTTCCAATGAATACGTATTCCCGAAGTGCTCAATATTGCCGCAAACCATGCATTGGGTTTGTTTATTTGTGTTTTGTTTTTTCGGCCTGGCTGCGCCGGCCTGTGCTATCACTGTTTTCACAGCGTTTCGAACAAACGCTATCACAGCGTTTCGAACAAACGCTATCACAGCGTTTCGAACAAACGCTATCGAACAGCGCTTTGAGCGTTCCGAACGAACAGCGTTTCGAACAAACGCTATCACGGCGTTCTCGATACAATTCGACTATTCGAAAAACCCTCGCGCCGAGGGATATAAATTTCGCACAGCCGATGCCGTGACATTCGATCGCCGACGCTCACTAGCGTGCACGTCGTTTTGCCGGCCGCTGCTTCGCCGCCTGTGTATTCTTTCAGTTGTTAGGGGAGCACAGGTTCGCTCCAATAAACTTGTTTTCCTTATAGACAACTTCGTCGTCCTTTGCTTCGTGACATCTGGTGGAGGTGCGGGGTACATGAACCCTAAGCCATAGCCAAGCCGACAAGCAAGCCCAACACGACAAGCACGCCCAACTCGTGTATGCCTCCAACAGCAAGGCCTTCAGCCAGAGTTTGGACTGCTCCCGGATAAAAAGAGGAAAGAAGACGTAAAAACCACGATGATCAATGCAGGCACCATGACCAGCGCTACCAACCCTCCCGTCGTTCTGCAACAACCTCGTGAGCCCCCATCATTCCGAGGATCTCCTGGTGAAGACCCGGAAGAGTGGCTGGAGAAGCTGGAGCGCATCCGCGTCTTTAACAGGTGGGCTGACGAAGAAACGTTTCGTCATGTCTTCTTCTATTTGAAGGATGCAGCTCGAACGTGGTTTGAGAACCATGAAGGCTCCCTAACCGACTGGACTGTCTTTAAGAGCGAATTCCTCAAAACATTCGCTACGGTTGTGCGGAAAGAACGAGCCGCCCTTTTGTTGGAGACGCGAATGCATCACCCTAACGAAGGTGTTGTACTGTTTGCTGAGGAGATGAAGATGCTGTTCCGGAGAGCTGACCCCGAAATGACAGAAGAGAAGAAGGTGCGCTTTCTGATGCGGGGAGTTAAACAAGAGCTCTTCGCTGGACTCATCCGCAACCCCCCTAAGACCGTCGCTGAGTTCGTCACCGAGGCTTCGATGATCGAGAGGACCTTGGATATGCGTTCGCGGCAATACGATAGACCACTCAACACCCTTTCGGTGAACCCGGTAAACGCCCCTGGATTGGCGACGGAAGACTTGCGGGAGACCATCCGCGCCGTCGTTCGCGAGGAACTGAGGAAATTGTTCCCAGCAACGCCGCAGCCCCAAGTCGCCTCCCTCACTGACGTCGTCCGCGAGGAGGTTCAGCAAGCACTGGGGAATTCTACGCCGTCGGAAGCATCTTGCGAACCACAAGCGATGACCTACTCCGTTGCTGCTCGTCGACCCCGACCCGTCCCAACCCGTTATCGAGAGGCCCCGCCGTACCGCCGCCCAATGTCGCCCGCCCGCCCCCCTGTAACCGGAAACCAGGCGCCCAGGAAGACCGAGGTGTGGCGAACGCCAGATAATCGTCCGCTGTGCTACCACTGCGGAGAGGCCGACCACGTCTACCGCCGCTGCCCGTACAAGAGGCTGGGTTTGTGTGGGTTCTCCGTCGACGCACCCCGCCCGCGAGCCCGTCAGCGCCCATTTGAGATCGAAGAATACCTGTCGAACACCAGCCGTGGACCATCCCGTTTCAACCGTTCGCCGTCGCCCTAACCGTACTAATCCCCCAACCGTCGCAGCGATGCTGACTTCGCCCGTAGAAGGTCCCCCAGCCCACGAGGGGGAAACTAAAAGCAGCAACTTCTGGAGGTGAAGTTGCACAACGGCGAGAAAATGAAAACCCTCCAACGACGCAAGGCCGTGATTCACGACATGCCCTCATCCCGAAGACCCGACGACACCCTGACGAGACCCCCGAAAACGACGACAGCTACGCTGCGCGACGCATACCCGAAATGACGAAGCCTGCCGCTAAGAAGACGACGATGACGACTCATAGTGCCCGACCATCAACACGCGCAAGCCGCGATACGACGCCCCGACGCACCCGAAATTCGAGGAAAGCGGCATCCGAGGTCCAGTTGTCCATCGACGGCCTTGACGTAGTCGCCCTCATCGACACGGGAGCCGACTACTCGGTCATGAGCGGGTCATTCGCGTCCAAGCTAAAGAAAGTTACGACCAGATGGGACGGTCCGCACATACGCACAGCAGGAGGCCACCTCGTGACCCCAAGTGGAATGTGCACATCGCGCGTCACTATAGACGGCACTACGTACCCTTCGAAGTTCGTCATTTTGCCTAACTGCTCCCGCGACGTAATTCTCGGAATGGACTTTTTGACGGACAATGGCGCAATAATTTATCTGCAGACCAGGTCGATAACGTTTTCTTTCGATCACTCCACGACGCCGCAGCCGAACCTCGGACACCGTGCTGCTGTAAGGATCGCCGACGATCACGTCACCCTGCCACCCCGCGCATGCTTGATGATCGCCATCTATTGTGAAGGTGCTGCTCCTGACGTCGACGCTATCGTGGAGACTGACCAAAGGTTGCTTCTAGACCGCGGTGTTTCTGTCGCAGGAGGCATTGCGCCGTTTAAGCAACGCAAATCCCACATTTTGGTCACCAATTTCACCGAGGAGTACCAGCATCTAAACAAGGGCACTGCAATTGCGTTCCTCGAAGAAACGCAATAAGCGAGTCAAGTGATCGCGGTCGCCACCTTTGAACGTGCACGCGCAGATGCTTCCAGGCTGCCACATCCTTTCGACGTGTACCCGGCGCTGTCGCAAGAAAATCGGGACAGATTACTGGAGTTGCTCCATCGCTACAGCGAGTGTTTTTCCTCGAACTCGAAGTTACGTCAGACACCTTTGGCGAAGCA
Source organism: Rhipicephalus microplus (assembly GCF_013339725.1). Lineage (NCBI taxonomy): Eukaryota > Metazoa > Arthropoda > Arachnida > Ixodida > Ixodidae > Rhipicephalus > Rhipicephalus microplus. The sequence continues at coordinate 132,579,064 of NC_051166.1, read as the reverse complement.
CCGGATAATAACAGAAGATGGAGCCCGACCTACCAGACAGTCACCGTACCGCGTTTCTTCACACGAGCGCGAAGCCATCCGGACTCAAGTAGATGACATGCTCACCGATGACATAATACAGCCATCGAAAAGTCCGTGGGCTGCGCCGGTTGTACTCGTGAAGAAAAAAGATGGCACTTTAAGATCCTGCGTTGACTACCAGAGACTAAACAAAATCACCAAAAAGGACGTGTACCCCCTGCCACGAATCGACGACGCCCTCGACCACCTCTGCCACGCCAAGTACTTCTCATCCATGGATCTGAAGACCGGCTACTGGCAAATTGAAGTGGATGAGAGAGACTGAGAGAAGACTGCATTTATAACCCCGGACGGTCTAGACGAGTTCAAGGTGATGCAGTTTGGGCTGTGCACGGCGCCCACAACGTTTCAGAGAGTCATGGACACTGTGCTAGCAGGCCTGAAGTGGCACACTTGCCTCGTATACCTCGACGACGTTGTCGTATTCGCCCGAACTTTCGACGAACACCTCACAAGGTTGGAATCTGTACTCGAGGCCATTCGTACGTCGGGGTTAACGCTGAATCCTGAGAAGTGCCGTTTCGCGTACGAGGAACTCAAGTTCTTGGGTCACGTCGTGAACGCCGCGGGAGTCCTACCTGACCCGGCAAAAACATCAGCCATAGAGAACTTCCCAAGGCCGAAAGATAAGAAGGGTGTGCGAAGATTTCCCGGACTGTGCGCATACTACCGGCGCTTCGTCGCAAACTTCGCACGCATTGCAGAGCCACTCACGCGCCTGACGAAATAAAGCACCCCTTTCAGCTGGGAAAACGACCAAGAAAAGGCATTCTGCGAGCTGCAACAACGCCTGCAAAACCCGCCCGTACTCGCTCATTTCGACGAAAACGCCGAAACAGAAATGCACACGGACGCCAGCGATATCGGTTTGGCTGCCGTCCTCGTCCAAAAGCAAAGCGGTCACGAAAAGGTAATCGCCTATGCAAGCCGTGGTCTATCGAAGGAGGAGAGAAACTACTCTGCCTCCGAGAAAGAGTGGCTTGCTATCATATGGGCCATTTCAAAATTTCGCCCATACGTCTATGGTAGACCGTTTAAGGTTGTGACAGACCATCATGCGCTGTGTTGGCTCGCCAATTTGAAGGACCCCTCTGGCCGTCTTGGGCGGTGGAGCTTGCGCCTGCAAGAGTTCGACGTTACAATATTCTACAAATCCGGCAGGAAACACTCCGACGCCGACTGCCTGTCCCGCGCCCCCGTCGACCCACCACCACAGGACTCCGATGAAGACAGCGCGTTCTTCGGAGTCGTGACAGAGAGCGACCTAGCCGCCCAGCAGCATGCAGACCCTGACATCCGCGCCATGATCGACTACCTCGAAGGACGCAACGTCACCGTGCCTAGGGAGTTCAAGCGCAACTTACCAGCGTTCAGCCTCAAAAACTCCATCCTAGTAAAGAAGAATTTCAACCCCGGAACGAGAACAAATTATCTACTTGTCATCCCCGCAGACCTTCGTGACGAAATTTTGGAAGCATGCAAGACGACCCGTCTTCTGGACATCTCGGAACAGCTCGCACGATTACAAAAATCAAGGCGAAATACTTCTGGCCCCGCCTTACATCCGATGTCACCCACTACGTCCGGAGCTGCCGTGACTGCCAGCGACGAAAAACACCACCGAAGAGACCCGCCGGACTTCTGCAGCCGATCGCCGTCCCAACGAGGCCCTTCCAACAGATCGGAATGGACCTTCTGGGCCCGTTCCCTACATCCCGATCCGCGAACAAATGGATTGTCGTAGCGACAGACTACATGACGCGATACGCTGAGACCACCGCTCTTCCTAGGGGAACTGCACAAGAAGTTGCAAAGTTCTTTATTAACCAAATTGTGCTGCGACATGGAGCCCCTGAGGTCCTAATCACGGACCGCGGAACGACCTTCACTGCGGAGCTCATGCAAGGAATCATACGCTACAGCAACACAGATCACCGAAGAACGACGGCGTACCACCCCCAAACGAACGGACTAACGGAACGGCTGAATAAGACAATCGCGGATATGCTGTCTATGTACGTCGACGTTGAACATAAGACGTGGGACGAAGTCCTCCCGAACGTCACGTTTGCGTACAACACGGCTATCCAAGAAACCACGCAGATGACACCGTTCGAGCTCGTCTACGGAAGACGGCCGACTACGATGCTCGACGCCATGCTTCCGCACGTAGAAGACGACGACCTCAACGCCGACGTCCAAGGATACCTCCAACGTGCGGAGGAGGCCCGCCAGCTCGCTCGAGTTCGTATAACGGACCAGCAACTGGTGGATGCCGGACGCTACAATCACCGACGCCGAGACGCCGAGTACCATCCTGGAGATCGTATGTGGGTTTGGACTCCCATTCGACGACGTGGACTCAGTGAGAAACTTCTACGACGCTATTTCGGACCCTACCGGATTCTACGACGTGTTGGCGAACTAACGTACGAAGTGATCCCCGATGGTGAGTCCCGTACATCACGACGACGCACGCGGCCCGAAGTCGTCCATGTGGTTCGCTTAAAACCTTTCTACGGACGATGACAAACTTTTATTTTAATTTGTTTGGACTGTCCCTTATGTTAGCATCGGGTCGATGCACTCTTAGAGGGGGGGTAATGCCGCGAACCATGCATTGGTTTGTTTATTTGTGTTTAGTTTTTTCGGCCTGGCTGCGCCGGCCTGTGCTATCAGTTTTCACAGCGTTTCGAACAAACGCTATCACAGCGTTTCGAACAAACGCTATCGAACAGCGCTTCGAGCGTTCCGAATCACTGTTTTCACAGCGTTTCGAACAAACGCTATCGAACAGCGCTTCGAGCGTTTCGAACGAACAGCGTTTCGAACAAACGCTATCACAGCGTTCTCGATACAATTCGACTATTCGAGAAACCCTCGCGCCGAGGGATATATATTTCGCACAGCCGATGCCGCGACATTCGATCGCCGACGCTCACTAGCGTGCACGTCGTTTTGCCGGCCGCTGCTTCGCCGCCTGTGTATTCTTTCAGTTGTTAGGGGAGCACAGGTTCGCTCCAATAAACTTGTTTTCCTTATAGACAACTTCGTCGTCCTTTGCTTCGTGTCAATATCAGCCGTGTTACTTCTCTTTTCGAGCATTAGCGCACGGAGTTTAGATACAGGCATATCATCCTCGAATTCTAGATCGAGATCCCAACACAGGTTTACCAGGTTATCTCCCGTCAATCTCATCAGATCCATGGCAACTACTTTGCTTTGGCTCAGCTGTGAGAAAACACAAACCCACCAGTGGTTCAACTCTGGGTCTGGCGAAATTGAAGCTTGGTAAATCCCACAGTGGAGACCGCAAGCATAAGCACACAAGTAGCACAATGTGGCCAACCTCCCTCTCTACAATTTCCCTATTTGTTTTGCACTGCTCTGCTCTCTTCAACTTCCCAAAACTTTCCCGCAATGTACGCTTACAACACCCGCAAAACTCATGTACCTACAAAATTACATAAGCTTTCCTGCTTAGCCCCGCCGCAGTGGTCTATTGGCTAAGGTACTCGGCTGCTGACCCGCAGGTCGCGGGTTTGAATCCCTGCTGCGACGGCTGCATTTCCGGTGGAGGCCGAAATGTTGTAGGCCCGTGTACTCAGATTTGGGTGCATGTTAAAAAACCCCAGGTGGTCGAAATTTCCAGAGCCCTCCACTACGGTGTCTCTCATAATAATATGATGGTTTTGGGACGTTAAACCCCACATAATAATCAATCATGAAGCTTTCCTGCCCAATCTTCTTGCTGAGATATTCATCAAGAGCTGCTCTGTACTCAAATAGCAACCACAGGGGCTAGGCAGCTGTTCGTTATTATTATCTTTTAATGAGTCTAGGCTAAAAGACTCAATACATTTCAAGCACAAAGCTATATAGGCACTCACTCGAATACGTGCGGTCGTGGTTTGCTGGGTTGATCCTGCCGAATTCCAGGGCTAGGTATTTCGGCTGACCTCCAGTCCATGTCGCAGTCCGTCGCTGAGTCTGATTCCACCGCTGCCATCCAGTTGTTGCGACCAGGATTTGCGGCACCGGAGATCCGCGATCAAGATGTCGAGGCAGGAGGAGGTTGAACTTCGTAGAGAGGGTTTATTTACATTATTTGAATGGCACAGGCTCTCTGGCCCGAAGATCTACATTGAAAGCTCTACATTGAAAAAAGCTGTCTAGTGAACAAGCTCCGTTAACCACCTAAGCAGCCCGCAAGGCCCGAATAAATAGTCTCATCTCCCCAGATCCCTAGATAGGGGAACGGGTCCATGCGGCACTGTCCAATAACATGTCCCGCAGCATACACGAGTGTCATTATGCCGACACCACCCCCAACAAACACACATACACAAACCAAACACGTGTATGGTCCCGGTGATGCTGCCTCTTCCGGCGAATCTTGCTTCCAACGAGTGGGGTGAAACGTGCTTGTCATATCGCCGCTCGCGCCGACTACCCAAGCTTTGTCGAACGGCGATCGTGGTCTAGGTGCCTTTTAGGGGCCATACCTGGACATGTGGTAGTAATTTGAGCGTAGGCGGCTCATCAGTCAGAGACGCACAGCGTGGTGGTCCGACGTCCGTAATCGGTGGAAGCTCGACATTGTGGCTTTTACCGGGGCACGAAGACGTCACGTGTCGCGTCTCTGCGCGGACCCGAAGGACAGCGGTGCTCTGCAGAGTTATTTCAGCCATGCAGCGCCCAGTACATGGAAGCAGCTGGGCATCTTGGTGCTGCTCGTTATCTCCACAAAATGAGGCGGCTGCCTTTCTTTCGTTCTGACGGCCGTGGTAAAAGGGTGGCCCGCCAAACGCAACAGTGGTCTGAATTGGAATACGTGTCTCTGCTACCTTGATGTCATTATTATCTTTTATCAACGTTTGCTCAGCATCTGAGGCGCCTGGATGACGTCCTAACATACCTCAACAGCGCGGGTCGGCAGCTCAGAACCAAGAAATGCCGTTTCGCCATCAAATCTATCAAGGTTCTCGGTCATGTCGTAAGCAAGGACGGAATTCGCTCTGACCCCAAAACAATCGCTGCCATCCTTCGCTTCCCCGCGGCCGAAAAGGCCTGAGGATTTGCAAAGTTTTCTCGGTCTCGCATAATATTTTCGTTGTTTTATACAAAATTTCGCCTCAATAGCTGAACCACTTCACACACTATTTTCTTCTGATGTACCCTTTGTGTGGTCCGAAGACTGTCACTCGGCGTTTGACCTACTGAAGGAAGTTCTCACACCAGAGCCTGTACTCTGCCATTTTGATGAGACCACCCCGACACTCTGGCATAGCGACAGCAGCGGTTGCGGTATAGGTGCTGTTTTCCTCCAACACGATGACTCTGTACGGGAAAGGTTCATCGCATACGCTAGCCGAGGGCTTACTGCGACCGAGAAGACTTATGCCATCACTAAGCAGGAGCGCCTTGCTTTGGTTTGGTCCATACAGAAGTTCCTTATTTTTCTGTACTTCCGCCAATTCACCAACGTAACGGACCAGCACGCCTTATGCTGGCTTTCTACATAGAAGAACTTTACCGGATGCTTGAGTCGTTAGATTTTACGCTTACAGGCGTATCAGTTTGAGATGATTTATAAATCTGGCAAAAAACATCAGACGCCGACGCTCTTTCTCGTTGCCCACTACCTATGGCTTTGCTCATCACTGCCGCTGCCATCCCCAACATCAGTTCAGACGTGACTCCCAGATCTCTTGCCTTGCTCGCTTAGCTGTACCAGCCACCCATCAAGGATGACAAACCCTTCGGTTCTCACCAGCAGGCTGACCCGTACTATCGCCACATTATAGACCACCTCTCAGGAGCTACTAATCCACCCAATGCACAACTTCGTGCACAATTCGAGCAATCAAACCTTCAGGATGGTGTGCTGTATCGTCGCATTTATCATTCGGATGGTCAACGCCGGGTACTTGTTCTGCCACGCTCTCTTCAGCATTATCTACTTAACGCCTTTCACGACGATTTGTCTGCTAGCCACCACGGCGTTTACAAAACTTACGACCGCATTCTGAGCCGCCTTTATTGGCCTGGCCTTTCTACAAATATTGCGAGGTACGTGGATTCCTGCTCTCCGTGCCAGCTTCGCAAACTTTCGACATCTCTTCCTGCTGGTCAATTACAGCATATTACGGGTCACCATGTTATAGGGACTGAGGTAAGGCCCTCTATTACTATGCATGTGGCGGTGAGCTAAAACAGAAGGAACCTGTTAAGGCCGATGGCAGGAGCAGAAGTGAGCTTTATTTCCGTTCAACCGCACAGCACGCCGCACGAGGAACAAAACGCAGGGGCATTCACATGAGCCTGAGTGCGCCAAAAATAATTGATGGCCGATGATGATGATGGCCACTAGGGGGCTCTCTCTTTGATGAGAAGCGATGTGAAGCACTGGTTCCCAAGAAACAGTTTTAGCGGTCTGGCCATCGGGTTGAACCTGCGTTTCATTGGTGGCAAAAAAGTTTAAAGCACATATTTTTGCCTGTGTCGCTAGGTAGGCGGGTTTCACCCTGTCGATTGCCACGACCTCTTTACGACCATGCAGCTCGATGGTGACTGTTTTTTCTGTTCGGTTGAACATCTTGAATGGGCCGTCATACGGAGGCGCAAAGGAGGGTTTGTTGTGGCCAAGTCGTTGCTGAAAGAAACGTCAGTCGACGAAGCCTCGCGACTGCGGCAAAGACGCGGGCGTGAGAAAAGGAAACGGAGCTGTTCCACGTAACTGTCTGGGTCGGGCGTTGTTACAGTACCTCGCGCGAAAAATTCCCCAGACATACGCAGCGTCGTACCATAGACCAACTCCGCAGCTGTGCAGCCGAGGTCTTTCTTGAAAGACAAGCGCATGCCAAACAGTACGAGAGTAAGGTATTCAGCCTAAGATGAGCTAGCATGGCGAGCCATCAAGGCTGCTTTAAGTTGATGGTGACGGTGTTTAACCATTTCGTTCGCTGATTGGTGGTATGCGGTAGTATGGATATGGCGGACTCCGAACAGGCCCGTTAGTTCGCGGAACAGATCGCATTCAAATTGTCAGCTGTGATCGGTGGTTACGACGCTGGGGCATCTAAAACGTGAGATCCAGCCACTGACTAACGCTGAAGCCACGATGACTGTCATTATGTTGGCGAGAGGAAAAGCTTAGGGCCAGCGGGTATAATGGTCCACAGAGGTGAGGATGTAGCGAGCACCTCGACACGGTGGGAGCGGGCCACTGATGTTGATATGAACGTGATCAAACCAAGCATCGGGTGGGCGAAAGGACTGAATTGGCGTTTTGTGTGTCGGGTCATCTTGAATCGTTGAGAGTAGACACGTTCCCGCGCCCAACGCTGTACACCCGATTTCACACTCGGCCACACAAAGCGGGTCGTAATGAGACGCTGAGTAGCATGAACTCCTGTGTGACTGGTGCCGTGGAGCTCGTTGAATATGTTACAGCGAAGTTGGAGAGAGACAAATGGTCGAGTTCGACCCCGTGACACGTCGCAAGTTATGGTGCCCGACGAAAATGGAAGGGGAACGCCACTCAGTGCCAATGATGTGGCGGATGAGTGGATGTCTCGAAGTTAGACATTTGTTAGTTGCGCCATGGCGATTTCGTCGTAGTAAAGTGTGGGCGCTGATATGACATTGATACGGGAGACGGAATCTGCGGCCGCGTTGACTGGGCCTTCAATGTATTGAACGTTCACGGTGAATTCGGAGATAAAGTTTAGGTGTCGTATTTCTCGTGCGGCATAAGTGTTCATATTACCGCGAAAAGTGAATGTCAAAGGCTTGTGGTCCATGAGCACGTGAAAGTTTGAGCGCTTCAGTACGTGTCGGAAACGTCCAATTCCAAAGTATACCGCCAACAGCTCACGACCAAACGTGCTGTAGCGTGCTCCTGTAGGTTTTAGTTTCTGCGAGAAAAACCCGAGTGGATACAAGGATGTGCGTTGCACCTGCTGTAACATGGTGCCGACAGCCACACTAGATGCATCGGTGATAAGACGCATTGGAGCAATATGCAGAGGATGCACCAGCAGTGTGCCGTCTGCCAGTGTGTTTTTGGTGGCATGGAAGGAAGATTCGGCGTCAGGCGCCCATCTCAAGAGGGATGATGGAGCTTTGGTGGTCTTGAGTAGGTCGGGGAGTTGTATGATTATGTGGGCGATGTTGGGGGGAAACCGGCGGTGGCAGTTGAGCAGCCCAAAGAACTTGCGGTGTTTTTGGATAGATGTTGGGTGAGGGAAGTCGCGTAGGGCTTTAACATTTTTGGTCGATCAGTCTAATGTCCTTGCTAGTCGCACGATGTCCGAGGAATTCGATGTCTTCGACACCAAAGACACACTTCGCGGGGATGAGGAGAAGGCTGTGTTCCTGGACCCACCGCGCCGCGACCTTCGCGCAGCTCATGACTACCTCGAGCCGTGCGAGAGAACAGAACGAGTTCACGCCTCTGGCTTGTCGAACACTGCAGCCAGCGCCGCTACGTTCAGCGCCTACGGAACAGCCCCGTTGGCCGCCTTCCCGACATCGCCTCACGTCTCTTTTCTTGCCGCTACGTTGGTGACCCGAAGGACACGCCCTTCGACGAGCTACCGGCTGCCATGCTTCCGCTACTCAGCTCGCCAGTGCCGCCGTTCCACCCGACCTTACCCCAGGCATGGTTCATGCGACTCGACGCCGTTCTCGCTGTGAATGGCGTCGCTGATCAGCCGCTTATGCACGCCATCTTGCTCGACGCGCTTCCATTAGAGTTTCGCCATCTTGCTGCCTGACCACAAGCCCGCGGCCATATGACGTGCTCAGCACTGCACTGCTCGCCTGCTACGGACTCACTGTTCCACCCACTTTCGAGGTCCCGCGACGTTATGTTGCTGCTGCGTCACAACGCGCGCTACCAACCGGTACGCAACCCTCTATTCACCACGACCTCACCCCCCCCCCGGCTACGACTCTTCCTACCTCATATCTGGTCGCAGGGACAATCAATCCTGCACCTGACTATGACGACGAGGTAGCATACGCTCCCACTTCGACTGACCTCATCACCGTAAGGTGCATCCCCTTGGAGCCCGCGTACGTAGGCCCGCCCGTCTCACGTGCCTGCTACCTGCATGCCTTCTCCGACATCGACGACACGCGACACCTTGGTGCGACCAGACTCTGTGGCGACTATCTTTCCGCATGCTTCCGACTCTGGCGCAGACGTCTTTTCACCCGCTGTTCGCCGCGCGATTACAGAGACATCCCCGCCAACGACGTCTGATGAAGGTCCCCAATCGACCTTACCAATCTGCGCATCTTGGCGGCTGCGTCTAGCATCATTCTCAACGTCTCCCGCAGAGGCAGTTTGCGGCCCCCTGACACCACGGCCGATATTGCAGGACACGGCAAAAATGACTGACGCACCAGTGGACGACGTTCGTCGTTCACATATGGCAGAGCAGACCACGCATGTCACGCCTGATACGGAGGCAGCCATCAACAATGCAGACCTGAACACCAACCCTTGCACGCTAACAGCCAAAAGTCTTTTAACGAGAACAGATGCGCCGTCCAATCTTCTGGCAGAGCCCACGATGACTGGGCTCCACAACCATCCCATGGAGCCTTTGACGCCAGACGGCAACCACCAGACGCGTGTCCGCGACGCAGGCTCGTTATTGACAACAGCAACGACGCCCGTTCCGGCTGCATGTCTACCACCCAAGACACGACGTCGACAAAGTCAACGCTCTACACGTAATACAGAGCAGCGATTTCTGAGCCATCCTGCTACGCAACCACGCGTTGCAGTCAAAGCCCTCAAGACGACACAAGCGCCTAGTAGGTTTGTCTGACGCTATGTCCGACCATTTGCCATTGGCATTACTACCCACAGTGAGCGTGGCTCCGTTATTCAGACAGCGTTTCCGTGTCTGTCGACTCGACCACTCACGCCGGCACCCGAACCGAAATGAAACGCTGGTGTGAGTGTTCTTTCGACGCCAACGTCCGCACCTGCATGACCGATCCACAGCTCCTTGTCGACGGCCATGTAAGCGCCACGTGCGTGGTCGGGAACGTTGCTAAGGTTCTTACACTTCTGTGCTCAGTCGTCACGCATCTGCGTCGATGAACCGCACCGTTTTGCCCACGTCGCCAGCGTGGCCTCTTCGACGCCTTCTCGGAGCTCCTCCTGCAACCAACTTTGCCAGCAGCAATCTTTCCCGACACTGGGTGGGCTCTAAAGTGACCCCACCCGGTCATCATGGTGCCCGCTTGCCTGTGCCCACAGGGTCTTGAAGTCTTCTTCAACCTCTGTACTTTTCCCAGTTTTTCCCGCCAGAGACCTACTGCTGTCCGATAGCTCCTTTCCGTTGAGGACCTGGACTTTTTACGGACCCCTTTCGTTCCATGATCCGGACAACCTCGTCCCCGCCATGGTGGTCTAGTGGCTAAGGTACTCGACTGCTGACTCGAAGGTCACAGGATCAAATCCAGGCTGCGGCGGCTGCATTTATGATGTAAGCAGAAATGTTGTAGGCCCGTGTGCTCATATTTTGGTGCACGTTAAGAGCCCCAGGTGGTCGAAATTTCCGGAGCCCTCCACTACAGCGTCTCTCATAATTGTATGGTGATTTTGGGACGTTAAACCCCACATATCTATCAACCAGACAATCTTGTACATACCCTCGCCTAGTTTTCATTCGGGTTCAATTCTGCAGGGGGGACTAATCTGCAGTGCAATCATTATCGCCATTCATCATCATCATCACTTCGAGCCACCGCGTCGTGACCCTCACGCAGCTCAGGCCTAGCTTGAGGTGCGCGAGAGAACAGAACGAGTTCAGACGTTTGGCTTTGCTGACGGTGGCAACCGACGCTGCTCTGCTTCTGCGCCTACAATTAAAGCGGCGAGTTCGGCACGGCCCCGTCGGCCACCTTCATGATGTTGTCTCACGTTCCCTTTTTCGCCGCTATATTGCCATGCCCTACAACATATTTCGAGGTCGTCGGTGACGATATTTATGTGCCCCTTGCTGTTACTGGCACTGGCGATGGATAGACATTTACTGCCCTAGATCATCTGACTCGCTACGCCGAGATAACTTCAGTAGTTACTGGTTCAGCATCAGAAGTTGTTGACTTCGTCCTTCAGGCCATAATTGTGCGTCATGGTGCTCCTGGCGTAATTCTAAGCGACCGTAGAAAGGTGTTCTGATCAATTTAGAGGAAGTCCTGCGCGTTTATGGCACAAAATATACATGTATACACACAAGACGACGTCCAGCTACCATCTCCAAACAATCGGTCTAACCAAGAGATTTCATCAAATCGTTGCCGACATGATCACCGTGTACATTCAACCGGACCACAAAAACTGGGTAAACTTGTACCGTTCCTTACTTTCGCTTACAACACCGCTGTTCAGCACACAACCAGGTACTCACCGTTTTATCTCGTTTACAGACAATCACCTACATTCTTTATCGACGTTTTCTTCTTCACCAGCAATAGCCCTCCATCACCATATTCTAGTGAAGAATATATTTGTCGCCTTGCCCAGTGCCGCCAGTGCGGTTGTATGAACACGGAAGCTACGCAACAAGCAAGGAAGGCCTGTCTACGACACCTCTCATCGTGTGGTATCATTTGGACCGGGTGACGAGGTGCTGCTGTTGACAACAATTCGTAGACCTGGTCTACGCAACAAGTTCCAGCCTCAATTCATATGCCTATATGTAGGTTTAGAGCAGAATTCATCTGTCAACTATTGTGTGACGCCCCTTGTCGTGCCAACTGACCACCGTTACCACAGCACCAAAATAGTACACGTTTCCCGCATAAAGCCTTTCACATGACGTACCTCATCACCTCGACTACCTTCTCACAGTGGCCAGGCAGGCCACTAACACGTGGGGGGATGAAGATGATGAAGGTCCTTGAATCATTGGCACCTACCTACTATGGAGGATCGGCCATGAGTCGGGCGGATCATACATACTTGATTTATGATTAATGGGGGGAAGGGGGAATAAGTGTAGGCATCTATTATGCTCTTCATCACATCTGTAAAGCAGTCAATCATCATCACCTGTTCTGGCTAACAGTCATCATTGTGTTTGTACGTGCGCTACATCTTCGGGTCCGTGGTACTTATTTGCTCCCAAGTTCGCGGCCAATAAACTTCATTACATCCGAGTCGTCGGCATAATATATACATACATATACAGATACCTGAATGACAGCTGCGGCGGCGACGGCAAGAACCTGCCGAGATTGTTCATATAATTGTTATCGCAATAAAGTATTTTACCATTGCACAACTGGTTTCTACATGAGATATAACGGGTTAAATGTCATAGATATAAGCGATGCTCCCTGCATCAATTCTCTATGTATTCACTGTGATGGTACCATATGGAGGAGCCTTCTTATTTTTTAAATAATAACTGGTACCTTGAAAGAGTTTCGTGCCCGCGTCCCCCGCTATTTCAGTGACGCATTTCTGTCACCGAAATGATGTAGAAAAAAATGCGCATTATCAGATGGCATAGAAAGAGTGCTGAGTCAACAGGATTTGAACCCATGAACTCTAGACCTGCGACGAAAGATGCTGGCCACGCTTTCCTCTACACCATTGTCATATATACGAGAGGCTTTACAGAGGTTCATGGTATATCTCACACTTCCCTTTCACTGCGGTCTTGGTCCGCGGAGTGGTCGCTCTGGGAGCGCTAAAGTGGAGTTATACATTACAGTCATATATAGCCTCCGCGTTTGGCTCCTGCAACGCGCCGTTGCTGCGCGTCCGTTCATTCGGCACGTTTCAAATAACACCAGTGTGATTTGATCAACGCCTTGACACACCGCGAGATGGTGACCTTAGCCTAAGCGTCAGTCTCACTCATTGCATTCATCCATGCCAAAAACGTATAGAAGCTCCACATGCTGTGAAACCTGAGGAAGTACATCGCACGGGCACCTAGTGATTCCCGTTCGTAGAGTTCTAAGTGCTCCGTTTACCAAAGCTTCAATAGAGTCTTCTAGCAAGTTACGGCAATTGGGCACGCAAACATGGTGACGCAGTACGGTAGCGCTTCGTCTTTTCAGTGACAGCGCGTCTAATGGACGACAGGTCCCTAGATAACAATGCGTATGCCGACAGGCAACAACGAGGTGTGGCAACCCCACAGTAATTTTTTAAGAGCTTTTCTTTTGTTCGGATGCCTTCACTGGTAAAAGGACAAGGACCGGGAAAGGAGGAGTGCTCCGGTAATATCGTACCCTATTGGCATAGCGCAGTTCCGTAACATGTTAAAATACCCAGTGTTTTTTTTTTAACTTCAAGAATATGGTGGAAAAATTTCTCACGTTTCTCTAAGCTAGAAACTTGTCCTGGTCATTTAATTTCGTTGCCAAAAATTTTGCTCCCTAATTATGAGAGTTTCTAGTATTGGCGCCGACTAAGCTGAAAGTTGCCAAACAACTTTTTTTCAAAAGTCGCTTTGAATCGCACTAAATAAATAGAATTTCGAGCAAGGTAATGAGTGATCTAACTAAATATAATGACTTACTTATGTATATCAAATCTTTGAGAGCTCTTCCTGTGAGCAATATTGAACAATGTTGCCAGGTGTAGGATTTTTTTCTGGGAACATGGCAAATTATAAAGACACAAAATACGTGGTGGTGACCAGTTTGACATGCCATAAATAAAGATAATTTATGCACTGAAGCTTAGCAGATAGTCCAAATAAATTGTGAATTTTACTTTTTTTCGGAAAAGCTCTGTACTCAGCATCAAAAGGCTTGCCTTGGTGGTCGGACAAAAATTATGCACAACATCTCATTTTTAAGCTCTATGTACTACCTCAATATAGGTGAAGTTACTATAGGGTATTATTTTTTTAAACTCGATAATTACTTTTTGAAGTTATGTATCTCCACCAGCTTTACCCCTACCTAACTCAAGCGGCATAAAGCACTCGCAAGGACAATCTTCAACAGACTCCCACAGACCTGAGGTACGCACAGTAACCTTGATGCGGAGCAACTCAAATTGTAATGGGACTATCATCTGTATTCCATTGCCAACAGAGGTGAGCCACAATGAATGTCGCTAGAGTGTGGAGACCAGTAGCGTAGCAAAAGGATATTTTATGCGTGAGGGTGGTGTGTGAGCGGAAGGCGACTTCGGTCATACTTTATGTATATTCTTGTGTGTTTGTATGTGTGCATGTAGGTATGCACATGCAGAACTAATAAAATCATAACATATCTACGAAGTGAATGATGATGTGTGGGGCGAAGCTTCAAAAGGTTTAATCGGTAACTGTTTATTGGTCTGTCCGTCTGTCACTCACACTACCACGGCTTTAGGATAAAAAATACCTTGACTGTGATGAGGGGGGGGGGGGGTAGCTAGGCAGCACTCCTGCCTTCCTGGCTGCGCCACTGGTGATGACTCCCAGATGAGCCATCAAGCCGTTAAAAAGTGTACAGTACACAGTTATCCCTTACGCACACCTTAAACGCCACTATCGTCTTGGCTACCACTTCTTAATTTAAAGTTTTTTTCGCTTCTGTATTCATATGACAGGCATTGGGTCTCAGGGAGCAGCGTGCTCTCCTGAATGCCAGAACAATAAGAAACGGTTGTTTTACAATAGCGTTTATCAATGTACTGCATCAATGCTTCGAGCATGCTATAAGACATATGTACTCAATATTACTAAATATTTTATTAAGTGTATAAAACACACCTACTGCAAGGGCGGAACTCCCCAGGAAAGTAGGATGTCTGACTTTATATCTATGAAGCTGCATGGCTCACCTGGAAGTCACAACACTGAACCCAGTTGTTGTAGCACCCTTCCATTGGCAACGAAATGCAGATGATAACCCTGTTCCCATTTCAATTACTCTGTAGAGAGCACCAAATTCGCTCTTTTATTCGAGGACAGTGGGATTCTGCTGAAGATTGCCTTTGGAGTGTGTCATGTCGCTTGAGTTAGGTGGGCGAAAAGCTGGTACAGATACATATTTAAAAAATGTTTTTCGAAATTAAAAATAATACCCTTTAGTATTTCCACCTATATTTCGCTTGTCTATAGAGCTTTAAAATGAAATTTAGTGCATATTTATAGTGCCACCACCAAGGCAAGTTTTTGATGCTGAATACCGAGGTTTTCTCAAAGTGACACTTAAAATTTTTTTCAGAGTATCTGCTACAACATCAGTGCCTAAATTACTTTAAATTTGTAGCATGTTGACAGGCCACCAGCACATATTTTATTTGTGTCCTTGGAACTGGTCATGTTCCCGGCAAAAATCCACATTGTGGCAGTTTTATTCAATATTTCTCGTGTGAAAAGCCCTCAAAAAACTGATATACATAATTAAGTAATTATTTTAAAGTTACAGAACTTCATTACCTTGTCAGAAATGCCTTTTATCAAGTGCACTTCATAAACTTTTTTGAAAAAAAAATGTTGTTTCACACATTTTACCTTACTTGGCGCCAACAATAGGCTCTCTTAAAGAGGGGGGGGAAATTGTTGGCACCAAAAATTAATGAACCGGACGAGTTTCGCACTTCGAGAAATATGTGGAAGTTTTATCAGCCATATTCGTGATGGTCAGAAAAACGTTGAATGATTTGGCATGGAATGACTCTTTAGAGAAGGCATCTTCGGATAGGTAATAACATTATTTACAGCAGTAATTATGGGAATTAACACAATTATCTATTTAACCAGTGGTAATAGCTGGTCGACTCGAATGGGCAAATTAGATCCTTTTTACGAATAGTCCATAGCCAGTTTGAAAGTTAGGAAAAGCGGCCACTGGTAATCACCGCAGAGCGATGCATTCTGCTTAATTTAGCTGGCGAAACCGAAACCGAAGCACCAAACAGTGCGTCTACCATTCACTTCCACAATGCCCTCCATGGCGCCACTGTTTCTCTTGAATTTGGGGAGAATATTAAGTGAGCGTCGATAAGCGGGTACAAAGCAAAGTGTCTAAATTTACGGTTAATAACGGCTAGAGAAACATTGTCGTTATTGAGGATGTTGTCGAAATGAATGGTAGATGTGCTGTCTGGTACGTCGGTTTTTGTTTCGACAGCTAAATTAGGCAGATTGCATCGCTCCGCGGCGATTATCAGTGGCTGCTTTTGCAAAATTTCAAAGTGGCTATAGACTTTTTGTAGAAAGGACTTGAATTTGCTCATTTGATTCGACCAGCCACTACCACTGGTAAAAAGGTAATTGTCCTAATTGCTATAATTACTGCCACAATTATTGTTTGTTTATATCCGGAGATTCCTTTTGTCACAGGAAAGGCAATGCCACAACCAGCGCGCAAGCACCTCTTTTCTTCAATTTTTTAAAGAATATAGGACACATTTCTTGAAACACCCTGTATTTCCTACACATGCAGACAATGCGAGGTAAAAACAAACAATGAAGAACGAGCAAGAAGAAATAACGAGCTCATAAAGAGCCAGCGTCAAAGCCAGGAATGTTTGTTGGGGCGGAGGGGGAGCACATGTTGATGGCCATTAAAAATGACTTTCTTCATTACTTAAGCTCAGTAGGACAACCCACAACATACGAATTCGGGGGGGGGGGGGGGAGGAGAGAAAACTCCTGGGGCACCCCTCTGGCTACAGGCCTCCAGTGAGCACACTTCCTTGGAATACAGCAGATGTCACATAAGCAGTAGAAAAGTTGTCATTCTTAACAGATGTAAACGGCGGTCTGCACAAAAGAAAGTCTTTAACCCAAGTGTGCACATTCAGAGGAATGTTTTGCTGTGTTAGTAAAATATGTAGCGAAAAACCCTATCAAGAGGTGTAGAAAAATATGGAAACAATGCGTCAACCTGAGAGCCCATGTCATGTAACAAATGTATACAGGCAAAAAGGCCAGAAAGTCTAGTGTCACACGAAAAGGATTTAAAAAGCCGCACTCATATTTGAAAATGATGTTACGAACTTCCAGCTAGAGGCCTTGCCTTGCAACAGGAAAGCTGCTACTCATCACAGATTAAACTTCCTAATTGTTATACAAAATGGCAATGATGGCTCTGATCTTACAAGTTGAAAAGTGGCCTAAGCATGCGTTCTCAAAATCAAGGTTTAGTTGCTGATTTTCTATACAGACTCCGTCAAGGCACCACCACTAATCCCACTGAAGTAATGTAAAATTACGAACGAAAGTTTGGATGCCCTATTGCGTGCTCTTTTGATTTTTGTGCTCTAGCTGAATAATTTGGTATGCTGTCAGACACAGTAACAATGTTGAAGTTGAAGTTTATTGAAGGGTTATCATACATATAAATGAACAGATAAGTGTAGTACATGAGGAGGCCAGCGCCAGCGAGAATGTGCCAGCGAGAATGTGCCAGCGAGAATGTGCCAGCGATGTTTACAATACTCTTGCTAGGTTGCCAGTACTAAATGTTTGCACTCACTACGGCTCGAGCTTGCCAGTGTAAAATTCAACGCAGAAATTACAACTGCGGTTCTTGAAGGTCACCTTTCGAAGGCTGTGTTTTGAATGTCGGATGCCGACAGCAAATTTCATACTGGACAATGACAACAAAGTAACGTCAGCTACATGGTACAGGTTTGTTTCCCACTCACTAATGAGGAAGAACATTAACAATGAGTACGAAATCTCGACTGTGATGCTGAAGCCTGATGCAACGATATATGCGTGTGCTTATGAGCTGCTTGATCATCTGTCACTGTTCCATGCTGCTGGACTGAACGCTGAACCGTTCAGAATTTACAGTGGAGGATGCAGCTACAATTATGGCCCTTGATAATTTGCTGGTGATGTGGTGACACAAATTCCGGCAACATCAGGTCACCATAGTGCTTGTGGCATGAACAGTCATAGTGGCGCTGGCATGAGAGGCGACAGCTGGCACAAGAACAATAGAAGCAGCACCTGGAAGAGAATATATAGTGAGTGTGACATTGTAACTGCTGTGCCATGACCCCTTGACATGAATATAGTGACAGGGTTGTCTAACATGATGTCAAACCTTTTTCATCAGTCATGTGTCTGCGTACCAGCACACTACTGTCCGTGGAATGTGGGTATGATCTCATGTGATTCACTGCCTATGTTAACTTAGGAACAGCAAGAAGGCACTTTGGAAATCTCTGAGTAAGCATTAAGGAGACAGTACAACAGTACATCTGTTGCCTATAATGGCAGCTTCACAACGAGTGAAAAATTTCAATGAAAAGATACCGTAAATATCAGTTGCGGCTGCCTTTTAACCTTGGAATTCTAGGTGGTATACATAGACACACAAGTGGTTGTAAATGCTCCAGAAAAGACTAATGAGGTATCGTATTGAAGAAATGTCGAGTGCGTTTGCAATGTTGGCAATCCTTGCTTAAAACAATGTATTAAACAATAAATATGTACTCATATATGACTCAACAATCTACAATGAAGCGCTGTTTTACCTGGCAGAAATTAGAATATGTGCATCATTGCACCATGGAATGCACCTGATTTTGATAAACCTGAAGTGTGTGCTCTTAAAAGCACATATGTGAGTGCAGGCATAATATTGTACCATCAGCTACTCCTGAGGCATAAGTGCGATTGACATATCTGGTAAGCCCTTGATATGCTGACAGCTGCTAAGTTTATACAAAAATACATATAAACTTAGTAACAATTGACTCAAGGAGTAAAAAAAATGCAGCCAACACAGCTTGCCATTGAATCGTTAACATGAAATCCATCTCTACAAATCATGAGATTCACTGTACTGTATTTGGACTTAGTTCATGAGAATGCCTAAAAACACTTTTTTAAAGTTATTTTTTGTGCCCTCTCTTGCACTGTGAATAATAATTATAACCCAGGTATAACACTTAGAGAACTTTAAAAAACAGTATGTTAATAACTAGTGTGTTAAATCAAGTATATGCAGCAAATTATAAAAGTAAGTGTATATGGGCTTCAAAAACATCTTGATACTAATAAACGGCGCCAATTACTTGCCCTGTAATATTTCTGCTCTCTCTGAAAAGAATTAGAGCTTTACAATTTAGTATACAAAAGTTGACACTATTGCAACTCATCATGTCAACCATTTTACTATTTATAAGCTAGTTAGTAATGACCAAAGCAAATAGACTTGAGAGTGTGCAAAAAAGGCATACCTTTTGTGAATGTAAAAGCTTCTGCTGAAATAAATTGTAAGGAATGTTTCCAATTTAAAAAATAATTGATTTTATTTCAGTCACAATATTAAGGTATTGACTTTGTTTCCAAGTGAAAAAATGAATTGATTTCATTTCATTAACAACATTAAGGTACCAAATCTGTTCCTTTTAAGGTGGAAGTAACATCAAAGATATTAAGTTGCTCTCACCCTGCAAACTTCAAACATAACAGAAGAGAAATAACACAACTTTTCAATGAAGCTTCCTCTTAAAAGAATTAACTACCTTCATGATAAGTGTCCCACTATGGTTTAAATGTTCTTTCACTTTTCCAATCTTTGATCAGCAGTCTTTAACTGGAGATTACGCCAGCCATATAATCTGCAGAGGCTTTAATAAGCACCAGTAGTTAGCAGTGTCTTCGTATTCCTTTTTTCTCATCCGTGCGTCTAAACTTTGCTGCAAATACTCAACGGCAGGTAGCACTGCCTTGTCATTTTAATAGCAGGCATTGTCACTTTAATACAGCTGTATTGGTTCATGACAAAAACATATCCTTTTTTATGATTTCGATTGATCCTTTTCCTAATTGTGGTGTTCTTGCCACTTCCAAATCTTATCGCACAGGTAATAAGTTCTTGCCTGTATCGGTGTCACTTACCATTCTCGCATAAGTACACTATTCTAACTGTCAGAAGATAGCAGCACGTGGTTAAATGCACCCTAGTACGGTTTGGACTTCTCGTTTACTCATATAGGCTGGTACTAGAAAGCAAACTATTAAAGTAAGCACGGACAAAATTGATATGTTGTCTAAATGTTCCTCATGCCTGTGCAGCTAGTACTCACCACTAGAATGAATTGCTTCAAGGTATAAACACGGGCAAGCACAGAGTCCTGCAATCACATCAAAAAAGTTTTTATCTCAAAATAAAAAAAATGATTTGATTACTTTCTCTTGCAGTAACCAATGAAGGTTACTAGTAAATGTGTTATTTACCATAGTATGTTACTAGGACCATCTCAATGCAAAATTTACAACCAAGCTTGTACAAAAACCCACAACTTTCTAACTTTTTCACCAGCTATAAAAATTATTTCACTAAATGTTATCTCTCTATAAAAATAATCCCTAATATGAACCATATTCTTCATGTACTGAAAATTCTACGATTGTTCTACACAGAAAACTTTGTACTAAGCAAATTGGAGATTAACAGACTTTTAAATATAATTCCTGGCGTTTTACCTCCCAAAATCACGATATCATTATGAAGGACGCCGTGCTGGAGGGGCCCGGAAGTTTTTATTATGTGGTCATCTTTAGTGCACTGACATTGCACAGTACACAGGCCTCTACCACTAGCCATCCAGCAGAACGCGACTACCACGGCCGGCATCGAACACGTGGCTTTCGGTTCAGCAGCAGACCACCGTAACCACTATACCACCGCGGCCGACGAAGCACAGATTCTTTTTATTATTTTTAGAACGTGGTTTACGAGTCGTGGTTTCTAGCTTTCGGGAATAATTCACATGCTGTTTTAGATTTCTTGAGTTACAAGTTCTCTCTGGCTGTTCGCACCTCGGTGCTACCTGCCATCAGTCACAACGCGGAGGAGATGAACTTCGGCCTGTCGGGGAGAACGCGCCGGAAGGCTGCAGTGCGCCAAGATTTCACGGTAGATATCGTCTCGTCTTACGGCGCAGCGGCGTACCGGCACCGCAAACAGAGGCTCACCTAACGCCGCCAGCATAAAGGAGGCGCACACATTGCACGGCTGCACTACGCTGCTGACAAGCCCGAACACTGTCGGCATAGGGTAATGCAACTGCTGTGGACAAGTGATCAGAGCGCAATGAAAATGTCACTCTCGAACGCTAAACACGACCAACACAATCAATCCGCGATTTCCGTAAATGCTGTATTTTCTGCTCTCAGTACGCACTCCGTCTCAGAAAAAGCATGCATCATACAAGCCGCGCGAAAACGACCTCGACAAAGGAGCACTGCGTTTATGGCCTCGACTTTACTCGAAGCCGCCTAATCTGAGATATTGCGTAGGTACTACACGACGCAGATCATTAGTGGCACGAGCTGTAACCCAAACGGCGAGTAAATGAGAAGTTAGGCACTCACCTACAAGATGCAGACCAGATAAAAAAGCAGCGCCAGCCGGGTCCCGTTCTGTGTGTGCGTCCTGACCTTTGAGGAGGGTAGTCGGGCTAGTGACTAGAGTAGTGACTGCCGACGGATGAGTGATGATGGCGGTGCGCCCGCCGCGGTCGAATGGTTCCTCTTTCCGCGATGCCCGCCTAAACCGCCGTTTGGGAACAAATACCGTTTCGTAGAATAAAAGCGGTGCAGAACACGTCGAGGTGATGAATGCAATGATGGTATGCGACGGCAATATTAGTATAAATTTCTGGAGGTCATCCGTATTACAAATGATTATTACTTTCGTCGATTTCTTTGTTCACGGAGGAGACACTCGTTTTTTGCACTATTTAGTAAAACATCATTGGTAAACGTGTGTTCTATCCATAATATTCGCGAACTGGTGAAGTCTGTGATTCTTAAAGGTGTGCTACATCCTTGATGTCGGCGAAGGGTTGGAGTGTGTTTATTTCCTGGACAATATGTCCGTTTTTCTGTCTGTAAATAGGCGCAATTTTTTGCAGTGTGAAAAATTTGGTTTTGCATGACACGAAAGGACGACGAAGGTAGATGGCACGCCCGAACATAATAATCTGGGCCTGCAAAGTCATGTGCGGCATAATTTACGTCTGCCTCCCAACGTTTCGGCTGATTTTAAAGTGACATATAGTCATTCCTCATTTGTGCTTCGCATATCATCGATTCAAACTGTGCGTGAGATCTGCCAATTTTTTCGCTTTGCACTTTCTTTGATAATATTTAAAAGCAATAGCTGCTATGAGATCAAGACAAGGGCCGTTTTTGGCACCGTGGTTGTCCACCTACACCGGTATCCGTAACTGGTGTAGCACGAAATAAGATAAAGAATTTGGCATTTCCGACGTACCTTGGGAATCGACGTTATGCGAAGCATGTGGAGGCAAAGTGACATATGTTTACATATGTTGAAGAGTTGGAGATGTTTATATAACCAGTTCTTTGCACATATGCAACGATGCGAACATGAACCAGAAGTGATAAGCTGATATAAAGCACTGGTGCTCACGAGGATGGTAGTCCTGGAGACAGATACATAAATCAACTTCAGTGCATGGCACCTAACTGCAATTGACGCTAACCCAACCAGACGGCTGCATCATATGAGCAAATATCTAATGTTTAAAAAATTTATCAGCCAGCACTGCAACTACAATTGACCTGACACGGCTCTGTGGTAGAATGCTTGATTGCCACGAAGAGTGCTTGGGTTCGATTCACGCTGCAGCATGCGACCATGACACTTATTCCTTGCATTCGTCGGGTAAACGCTGCCGATATAAGCTATTTCTTAACGCCCCCACGTTAAAATTTCCCATGTGTGCTCTTGTCGTTCCTTTGTAGATAAGTGTCAATCACCTGTGGCACATACCCACTTACGAGTGCTGCATACCCGCTCGCAGGTATGTGCCACCGATTGAGGGAAGAGGTTGACCACGTGCGCGATGGGATAGTGGCATCATTCATGTCTTGAGCAGCGCGTCATATTCATCAGACCATCTTACTCTCTCATACTAATTTTGGTTCACGCCAAGTTAAGGAGGTGATCACGACGTAAACGGCTATAGATAGCTTGACGCCGAAACTCCTTGCAGTGCGCAAATAAATGCTTCGCCTTTAAAACTAAATAATTATGAAACAACGAGAACTGCTTTGATTCAAACCACGGCCCCCTGCGTGCCAGCTCAGTCTTCTACCACTGAGCTACGCCGCTGCGGGAAACTTCGTTGCAAAGTGACCCTAAGCAGGCTTCATATCAGGTAAGGAGTCTGGCTAATACGTGTAATAAAGCGTTTTGGAACAGCAAGGGGACAAGGATTCCCAATATGTCAGTAGCGTAGCGAGAGAGTAGTCGAATGCTCCGACCAATTACAGTAGCCTCAGCATAATTCTTTATTGTCATCAGACAAAACATAAAAAAATTGGGGAACCTAACGATTCGCCTTAGTAGTTGAAAACGATAGCGATATACTGTTCATAGTGCGTACTTCGAACACTTATTCCACAAAACATTTCCGAACTTGCTGTGCGCCCATCACGAGGCCTTAAGGGAATAGGTGCAGTAGCACGTGTGCCTTTTGCAGGGGGCGACCGGCTTTAAACCACGAATTCGTGGTTTAAAGCCGGTCACCATAGATAACCACATTTTCTGACACCCGCTAGCAATGATCACTTGTAGCACGCATTATTACTGCCATATTTCATATTGAAATGTGAAGCATGCATGCAGGACGCGTGTGTTTGTAAAGCATGAAGGCTACTTTCAATGCATTTCCAAGGAGGAGAAGTTCTTTTCATTGCATTCAAATGCAGAAGCATGGCCATGTTGTAGAACATCCGCTTCCTACACAACCGACACGGGGTCGATTCTCACTCACACTCAAACGACTCTGGTTCGTTCCCGACTCTGACCACGAATTTTAGACGAAGCATTTCATAGCAAACTCCGGCCACTTTGACCGTATCTATCTATCTATCTATCTATCTATCTATCTATCTATCTATCTATCTATCTATCTATCTATCTATCTATCTATCTATCTATCTATCTATCTATCTATCTATCTATCTATCTATCTATCTATCTATCTATCTATCTATCTATCTATCTATCTATCTATCTATCTATCTAGCCACCTATGGCTTTTAGCTCTCCTGGCCGTTTTGTTAATGAGATCTGTACCGAAATTGGTATGGTTTAACATGACTGTATGACGAGTTATATAAAATAATCGTAACATTAAAATAATGACATGTATGTCATCAATATCATGGTTTACATGCCATGCATGGTCTTGCTGCTCCTGCGGTGGTTCCGTTCACATAATATGTTGCAAAAGTTATGGTAATACATGACTGCATGGTGATTATAAGTGACAAGCTCTCACGTGGAAATTATGACATGCGTGTCATGTAAGAACATCACTACATGCCACGCCCATAATGGGCTCACGGCCGTTTCGCTTGCTTCACATATACCAAATTTGGTATTACGTGACGAGAATGGATGACGAAGGTATATGACAGGTGCAAACATGATATTCAATACATGCGTGTCATGTAAGATCATGAGTATAAGCCATGCTCATGATGCGCTCGCGGCTGTTTTGCTAGTTTCAAATATACCAAATTTGATAATACGTGACGTGAATAGACGACGAAGGTAAATTACTCGTCCAGAAACGATAATTAGGCATGCGTGTTGTGTAAAACGTCACTACATGCTACGGTAATAGCGCACTCGCGGTCCTTTAGTTAGGTTCACATATGCCAAATTTGGTATTACGGGACTTGAATGGACAAACACAAATGCCAAGCGTGAGCATGGTTATCATGACATAGAAGTCATGTGCCGCATAATTTGCGTCCGTCTCGTAACGTTATGCTAATTTTAATGTGACAATGCAACCTTCCTCATCCGTGCGTCGCATATCATCGATTCCCACTGTACGTGAGATCTGCCATTTTTATTATTTTTTTTTGTCGTTTGTGATTTTTCGGTCACGCATGAGATGATGAATTTTCGCTCACCAGCAACGAAGCGAACGCCAACGCCAGAATTTCTCCTAAACGAACTTTTGACGCGCATTGCGTTAAAATGCACATAATTTCTTACAAGTGTGTAGCAGGTACCACGCTTCTCCAAAGAATGGTATGGTGAATACATCCCTGCTACATAAAAATAAGGTTGATTGATAGTGCAGTGGGTAACCTGGAAGTGTGCTTGTCGTAGTTACCAAAGGAGTGTTTAAAAAAACCTCAAGAGAAGCCCTATTTTATCTGTCGCTGTGACTGTGCTGCGCGTTCCACGCAGGCCTTGCGTTTATTTTGTCTTTGCGTGTGTATGCGGATGCTGACTAAATAGAAGCAATGTTTTTTTTTAATAAAAAAAAACTTCAATTCTGACCACAGTGCATGCCCTGTCTTCTTCTCGTCGTTTGTATTCATTCTAGCGCTGCCTTTTACGTGATTAAGCCCACATGCACTTTTTCACATAACGAAGGCATCAGGTTTGGAGGAAAGAGAAGATGATGGATATCACATGTCTATGAGCATTAGAGAAGGCAGGTCAGCACAATATTGTCTTGCTTTGTTGGCCAGTTCTGTCTCATATGTAAGACAGTTTGCGGCCGTCTAGTCGGGTAGACGGCACGGATGTAGGCTAATGTCGGAAGAGTAAGCATGGACCTACTAACTCACGCCTACAAACCTCAGGAAGGGAGATCTGAAAAGTGCTTACTGAATTGCCCAGCTATGGCAACCTTTTGTCGTGGGCAAGATACAACACCCGTGCAATTAGCAGTGTGGGGCTCGTTAAGGAACCTCAGATGGTCCAGGGTTGCCTAAAGTTATTACGAGAACTTTACCAGGACGTGTCTCATAATCACTTTTTAACTTTAACGCCTAAGAACCCCGAATTCGTCATTAATTTCCTTCTTTAGCCTCAACACTACAACACCGTCCATCTTTCTGTCAACACCCTCGCTACGCAATTACCAGAAAAAAAACGATGTTAATGAAGAAATTTAGCAAAGATCTCGAAATACAGCGTTGGACTCTCCGCAGATTTCAAAACCCGCGGGAGCAGAAGCAATAGACGCATGCGCGCGCGCTCCTGACACGCGCATGCGCGCGAGGCTGCACAACCTGTCCCGTCGGTCGGCGAGGGAATCGACGGGCGGCTTGTCGCTGGCCGGCGACTGAGAGGGCGCGTACAATGTTTGCCCTTGCTGTGCAACTGATTTTCTGGTTTGTTGGCGTCGCCGTCATCACACTCGCGTCTCTCGTGGTTGCCGTTCTCTGCGCTGTTCATGTCGCGAGGAGAGCCACCTGGAAGAAGCTCGCTCGCTTCCCCGGTCCTAACGAGGATATACCCCTGCGATGGGTCTTGCAGCAACACTCACATGCTGCTTCCGTCAAGCACAGGACGCCGTACAACGTGTGTGAGTGCTTTCAGCTCCACTAATTCTTTATGTGAACTTGTATATTGCTTGCAGTGACGTCAAAGTGGTGTTCTCCCAGACGTCGCTAACTTTCGCGATTGCACATGGATCAGAAGTGTGCGATGCATCGCTTGAGGCATCACAAAAGTTTGACCTGTTCAGCGTCAGATTTTGCGACAAAAAGACAGGCTGATTCTAACGTGCTACATCATATAAACACGGTATTAAACCATTTAAACCTCCCCTGGCAGACCAGTGGCTATTGCGCTGTTGAGGCATACGCCGTGGCTCGTGGGTCTCGGCAATCTATGCGGGAGTTCCGTGTGATTAGAATTATGTGCGTATTATATAACATTAGGTAGTCAACATGTCCGGAAGCCTGTACTAAAATGTCTCATAATCAATCGAGGTTCTGTCGGTTAAAACGCCAAAAATTATTTCAGGCATTGCGGCCGCAGCGACCGCATTTCGATGATGGTGAATGCGAAAATGCTCGTTTACCGGTGTTGAGGAACACCAGGTGGCCAAAATTATTTCCTTGTCTCCCAACAACGTTAACAATTACAATCTTGTGGTTTCTTGCATGTAAGAACAGGGAAAAGACTATACTTTGTGGTAGCATGAACAGAAAGATTTGGTAATATATATGCCTTTTCAACTTCGCTGTGTTAAGGAACAGTAAGATTCACCACGCGTTTTCTGGAAAATGAGGAGAGTGACGGTGTTCGTGCGATCATGTTTTACTGGTTATATTCGCATGCGCTACACAGTGCAGAATAATTGCATTGAACAAATCAGTTGTCTTGCTATCATCGAACCGGCTGTGTGTAGTGGTACATTTACGTATCTCATACTGTGGCCCTTATCTCCACCCCCTCTACATACGCTACCACTCTCCTTCCTCGATTCTGACGACCATCCAGAAATATGAGGAACTCAACTATTTCGCCAAATTACAGACAACGCATATAGTAAATATGCTAATTGATTTTGTCTTATTTAAAGCTACAAATATTCGGAACACTGTGAAATCGTGCAGTCGGACGCACAAGGATTGCAACAAAGAAGCTGTCCAATTTGATCGTATTTCGTGGCTGTTCATAGGTTGAACTTGTTTGTAGGTAGGTAGAACTCGGCACAGCTGATAGAAGCATGAGCACGACGCCGCTCGTACTGGGCTTTCCGGTGGGCTGGATCCTGACGTAAAGCTCGCGTACGCGCAGCATTCCACTCGCTGTGATGGGCAGTATCATCTCGTCATTTCTTGTTCTCCCTTTTCCTGGTGGCGTATTCTGGATGTGCTCGTCGCTGCCGTCGCCGTTGTCGTCCAGCCACAAGCCCGGCGTCACGATTCACTGCTGATTCTTTTGGGAGTACGTACAGTCGACCCAAAAAGTTTACGGACCACGCGAGCGCGTAGCCAAAAGCGTCTTCGTGACACTTCCGCTACGTCAGTGGCTATCGACAGGATCACAGCACCCAAGAGGCATCCCTCCCTTAATCTATGGCCTGTCAGTTTTCAGACTGTGTATCACCGTGTTTGGTAAAAATACACCTCAGCTTTCTCACTTTAACGCGAGACACTTTTTAGCATCTGCTTCTGCAAGCATCTGCCTCGAGAGCAGTTTATGAGCACCACTGTTATCAGTCACAATCTCTATCACAAAGCCAACCGAACGGCGTTCGAGGCCCGCCGTGATAGTGCTGATACTGCCATGAAAATATAAATGCGATTGTCACACTGCTACTTGATTGATTGATTGACTGATATATGGGGTTTAACGTCCCGAAAACACCTCATGATTATGAGAGACGCCGTAGTGGAGGGCTCCGGAGATTTCGACCATCTGGGGTTTGTTAACGTGCATCCAAATCTGAGCACATGGGCCTGTAGCATTTTCGCCTCCACTGAAAATGCAGATGCTGCAGGCGGGATTAGACCCCGCGATCTGACGCTTATACTGCAGGTGAGCCCTTCGCGCGAAAACTGCGAACTAGCAATGCCCTACGCAGCGGTAAAATCGAAAGGCCAGTGAATAAGAGGAGTCGTTTTTGCCCTATAGAACTGCGGTGACGGTAGATAACGCACCACTATGGCAGTTTGGCACGTGCTCGCTCGATCCGCAAACTTTTTTTGGTCGACTGTACTTCCTTTAGGCATACCATGACTGCCCCGCCGCGGTGGTCTAGTGGCTAAGGTACTCGGCTGCTGACCCGCAGGTCGCGGGATCGAATCCCGGCTGCGGCGGCTGCATTTCCGATGGAGGCGGAAATGTTGTAGGCCCGTGTGCTCAGATTTGGGTGCACGTTAAAGAACTCCAGGTGGTCGGAATTTCCGGAGCCCTCCACTACGGCGTCTCTCATAATCATATAGTGGTTTTGGGACGTTAAACCCCACAAATCAATCAATTAGGCATACCATGACTCTAGCTTATCGAGTGGCGGAACTCGGTTGCGTGTCTTCGTCGCGGGGCGTGACTTGTAATATAGTGCTAGCAGCTGCGTGGCTTTCGATAATGCGTGGCTTGGTATGATGTCACAATCTTATGTGAGGTGTTCCAGCTGCTTCGGCATCGCTGGTTGCCATGGTCAAAGCGCGGCTATCTTTTTTTGTGAACCGCGCACTTTTTATGGCTCGCTTAAACACCTTCACTGTTTGAAAAAAGTTTGTCAGGTTTCTGGTTTTCAATATTGTCCTCCCTCACTTATAGAATCATATCAATCTCGCGCCCCGAGTTTATTTTTGTGGCAATAGGTTTTCGACTGGTCCTCGTTCAAGCTTTCATGACCGACATGAACTGACCTTGAATGAACTATAGACAGTAGACTTTAGTAACGTTACATTATTGTACGTACGCATCACCTCTTGAAGTCTCAATTATCATCCTTATCACTCTTTTTAGGGGCGAAGCTCCTTATGGCGTGGCTTGGGCGTCCCTCGTAGTACGTAACCACCAGTGGCATATACCCGAAATAGGTATAACATTTGACCTCCAAGGTGGTGCCGGTGAGAGATTTCTTCTGTGCGTTGTTTAACAATAAAAAATAGTGCTCAATGTACATGCCAATGGCTGCTAATGGGGAATGAGAGACAGGAGCATTCGGCTTTTAGTCAACGCGCACGCTGCAATCCCCATTAGCAGCCATTGGCATGTACATTGAGCACTATCGGACAAGAAAGGGTTGCTACATTATACTCGCTGGGTGTAACCTCCTTAGTTTTAGAAAGGTTTAGCGAGCATTGGGCCGCAGTGCCATGAATACAGTGAACTAGTATATACCATGAACTCAAGGTGGTTGAAGGTGGGAAGTAGACCCGAAGCGCAAGCCGTAAGAAAGTGTGCATGTGCCACCTCTCGTTTAGTCCTTGGAATGTCCACTGAATGGCGGTGCTTCTATATGGGGAATATATGATAAAAAGGTGCGAGATGGTGGGACTTGGAGTGTTGAATAGATGGACGAACGGACACACAGACAGATGCATGGATGGACGCATGAACGGACGCAGGGGCGGATGCGTGAACGAACGCAGGGACGGGCGCACGAACAGACGCATGGACGGTCACACAGACGGACGCATGGACGGACGAATGCTTCGCCCCACTCTCCATCATTCACTCCGTGGATATGCTGCCATTTTTTCCCCTTTTTCTTTTTCCCCTGTGTAGAAAAGTTAGCTGGCCAGAGCGCACAAGCTCAGGCCGACCTTTCTGTATTCTGATATTCCTTTTTATATTTTAATGCTCTTTAAAGGACCAATATATGTCATCTCAGTGGCTCATGCAAAATTAACGCAAGCACACCGGATACACAAGACGATAACGACACAGTACGAGCGCTGTGTCATTATCGTCTTGTACCTCCGTCGTGTTCGCGCAGATTTACCAAATATGCATTGTTTCCAACTCTCCCATCTCTCTACCTTCCTCAGTAGCTCACATATGTTCAACATTTATGGCGCAACAGAGCGTGTCGCCACTATTATTTGAATGTTCAACTATCAGCGAGTGCAGCAGCAGATAGCGCGGCAGTTCATTTCGTTCATTTCTTATCATTCACCGCTCGTCACTAGCATATTGAGGTGATAACCGCCGAGAAAGAAGTGCTTTGGGTATGAATCAGCCAGGATGCGATAACACGAACGTGTGGGCCACAATAGCCGCGGTTGAGCGAGGAGAAAATACAGTGTTCGTTGCAACAAAACAGAGAACACCGCCTACCTGCTGTTCTCGTTTCTGACATGACCTGCGCCACGGACGAAAATTGTGATAGCGTCTCATGTGAGGAGGGGGGGGGGGGCTATTCTACGTTGTCCCCATATTTATTTCATTAATGTTAAGAAGCACGCTACGGCGTCTCTCATAATCATATGGTGGTTTTGCGACATTAAGCCCCACATACCAGTCAGTTAGGAAGCAGAAGATATTGATTGATTGATTGATTGATTGATGATTTATTGATTTGTGGGGTTTAACGTCCCAAAACCACTATTTGATTATGAGAGACGCCATAGCGGAGGGCTCCGGAAATTTTGACCACCTGGGGTTCTTTAACGTGCACCCAAATCTGAGTACACGGGCTTACAACATTTCCGCCTCCATCGGAAATGCAGCCGCCACAGCCGGGACTTGATCCCGCGACCGGCGGGTCAGCAGCCGAGTACCTTAGCCACTAGACACCGTCGCGGGGCGAAGCAGAAGATATTGTCATTTTTGTAGCATTTACTGAATATTGCCTATGACTAAATGACGTGCTGTCTTTGAAAGGAACCAGCATTACGGAATGGATCACATTTGGCGATTACTCCCACGCTATGGCGTTAGGGATACACAGAAGTGATTTTTAGTTCTCGAAATTATTGAAAAAGAAAATTAGAATATTTGACTTTGTAGAGCATGCCTGCGATGGTTTTCCTCGCGATATTTGTTGAGACGGCGTCATTTTGGGCAAGCTGCGGCTCTGGGAACGCCACCGGCGCACGTGAAGCTTTGAAAAGAGGTACGACAGAGAGAACCGCAGATAAGATACGTTATTGAAACGGACGCGCTAGATCGCTGCATTGGACTGCGCCTTTATCTGCTGCCTAGAAAGGTCAGCAGTGGCGTTTCCTGCGCCGTTTGCTTCTCCTAGTGGGAGATTCTTGCAAAAAAAAAAAGTGGAGCACTTGTTCTTGCACTGCCTAAGTGCTGGGTTAGCGCCCCTGTTGAAATTCTGCGTTCCATGTGGCTGCATCAACACTTACGGTCACGTTGGAGCCACATCTCTTGAATTTCATCAAAAATAATATAAATATGACGATTAAGATTAGATGTTCGCAAAATGGGTCGCTGCAGTTACGAGTAAAAAACTTGAAACCTGCAAAGAAAACGTCCTGACGTCCAAGCATTTCCGAGAAAGTGACTACGTGCGAAACAGGTCTCTACTGCAGACGCTATGCTTGGTGTGGCCAGCACGAATGCATACTTCTTTTTTATTGTAATGGTCAGCAACTCTACATGCAGCAACTGTAGCTGCGATGAAACGATCGTCCATTTTCCTTGTGAGTGTACCAGCTTCAATGCGCGAAGATGAAAACTCTCTGGTGAACTACGTACAGCGCCGTCCACTTCTACACTGAACACCGCGCCGTGCAGCCGGCATAGAGTTACTGTATATACAGTAATTCTAGGCGGGAGTAAAGACACTTGATCTTGACGCCGAGTGCCTCTGCCGGGCGCTTTGGAAACTAGCGCGCAAGCGCAATGACTGTTGTAGGCGGGCCTTTTGCCGCGTCGCCTGCTATAGAGTGCGGCCGCTCGACCGAATTGCGCCTGCTTTGCGGTGAAGCAAGCATCACTCTTGTTACGTGTGCACGCAAATTGAGAAGCCGGCGCGGTTCTAGAGAAGCGCAGTGGTTCTACCTTTTCTGTAAGCGATCGTAGTATTAATAAATCTCGCCCAATACATCAGCAAAACTTTCAAGCCGCGCTGGCACTACCACAACGAAGCGATTCGGCGGAACAGAAAAAAATATTCCCACAGCTCACACGGCTTTTTTGATCATTTCAAAGATAGGCACCGTAAAAACACAATAGAAATATAATTGGATGTTATATAACTCGTAGAAGAGTGCATAATCGTAATTGAGTCTCATTCGATTGATTGATTTGTGGGGTTTAACGTCCCAAAACTACAATATGATTATGACAGACGCCGTAGTGGAGGGCTCCGGAAATTTCGACCACCTGGGGTTCTTTAACGCGCACCCAAATCTGAGCACACGGGCCTACAACATTTCCACCTCCATTGGAAATGCAGCCGCCGCAGCCGGGATTTGAACCCGCGACCTGCGGGTCAGCAGCCGAGTACCTTAGCCACTAGACCACCGCGGCGGGGCTTCAGTCTCATTCGGTCGAGAAATTAAAAAAAAAGTGTTGTTTAAGCTTATCTGAAAGTAAAAATAAAATATTAGTACAATTACAAATGCCTTTCAGTCAGCCCAACTACTGTTCTTAGATAATTAAATTACAATATTTAGAAGCCGGTTGCATCACCATGAGCCTCGATCACCGCCCTCATCCTATTCAGAATTAAGAGACGTATACAAGGCGCCGTATGCCTGAACGGTCCCGATGGCTTCTTCCAGCAGTCTTGTACTCCTGACCACTGGTTGTTCGAACACAAGCCATGCAGGCTGCGGGAGCACAACGCAGCCTTCATGTTTCCGCATATGTTCTCAATGATGTTCATGACCAGGGATTGTGGTAGCCATTCCAGCATGGCAACTCCACGCTCTAAGCAGGGGCAGCGGTATTGCTCAAGGATGAAGTCTCCACGTGGAAACACTCCCCCCAAAAAGAAATGGCAACGCCACATCGTCTAGAATGGAGCAGTAGCTCTAAGCCGTGAAAAAGCCATGCACCCTGACGAGAGGACCAAGGCCATCCTTTGTGACGCCCCCCCCCCCCCCCCCCCCCCAAATAGTCGCTGAACTTCGGCCACTGGCGGCTACTCGCTGTATGCATTATGGAATATACCTGCAGGAAATGAACAAGTACAGTTCATCAGCGGACAAAGATAGCTTTATGATGCTTCAACGCTTAAACAGGAAAATAGTAGCGCAATAAGGTACTGACCAAGCCAATGATTGGCGATTATTTTTGTAGTTTTCTTGGTGACATTAGGCACTGGGGCCGAACACTCGTGGTAGCTACTCAAATTTTTTTATTCTGTCATGGGTATGATGAAAGAGGCTCTGGGGCAAAATGAGTTTCCGATGAAAATAGAGACAGCGAGTATTATCAGACTAGGCCTGAGATGACGTAGTCTCCGACAAGTTTTCGGGTCGTCTACAGACATTTTCGGGCGTTTTTTCCGAAACCTGTGAGTCACACTTGCATGCATATTAAAATTGGAAGTCGCCTTCGTGGGTTACCTTATGACTTGAAATAGGGTTACGAAGAATTTCGAATATAAACTTGCTTAATATACTGCACTTTTTATCACGTCTAGCACAAAAAAAGTAATTGGTTAAGTGTAATATAGATGACATTTTTATTGTTCTAGATAACAACGAAAGTTAGAGCGGCTGTTCTCAGTGTATAATGGACTCCAATGAATTACCTTCCTGTTAGATGTCAAT
Source organism: Rhipicephalus microplus (assembly GCF_013339725.1). Taxonomy (NCBI): domain Eukaryota; kingdom Metazoa; phylum Arthropoda; class Arachnida; order Ixodida; family Ixodidae; genus Rhipicephalus; species Rhipicephalus microplus. The sequence continues at coordinate 132,545,033 of NC_051166.1, read as the reverse complement.
CGCACCTTGAATTAACTATCCGAAAGAAGATTTTGACAATATTTAGCTGCCAACTTGAAATCAATTAAGTATTACCACTTACTTCACAGTCATATCCTAGGTAACTAACGCTGCTAAAAGTAGCGGCAGAAATTCGCACAAACACAACTGCTTCTTGAAAGCTTAAAGGCACTCCTTTACATACCGCGTGTTCATGGAGCACCAAACTCGCGTTCTCCGATCCCACCGAGTCGTGAACGTGGACTTCTTCATGAACACCACGCGTTTCTAGCTAGATGAAGACCAGTGGGCGCAATCACCAGCAAACTGGAGCTGATTTGCCTTGTTCTCAGCTCACATGAGCACCTTCCTGAAAGCCATTCGGCTTCAAAGTCCTGCTTCGTAGAAACGGCACTTCACAGTTGTAGCCGAAATGTGATTGAGTCTGCCGTCAGCCTGTACTTCTCGGATTTAAGTATTTAGCTGTTCCGCTGCGGCTACAATAATTTGCAGGTCTTCGTCCTTTGTAGTCACCTGACGACGGGGTTGCCGAGGGGTGTCTGCAATGCGTCCTTCATACCTGTACAGCTCGGCCCACTGTTAAGGGGAGCACGCGAGCGCGTGGCCACCGTAGAGTTACTGTATATGCTACCTTTAGGTAGCATATACAGTAAATTTAGGCCAGCGCTCCGCGCAGCGCCATGCATGTCAAGCGGCGAGAAGCAACCGCGTGCGCAGAATTTGGAAGAAGTGGTGCGTGGCGACCGTCATCTGCTTGCTAACCACCCCTTCGCTTTGCCTGCGTGCGCCGTGCGCGCGTAACAAGAATCTGTATATATAGAAGAAGCATTCGAAGCTATTTGTTCTTTCCTCTGAAATGCCTGCTTGGAAGCGTATGTTCGTGAACAGGCTTTGGCTGCCGGAAATTAGAAGGATACAGAATGGCTAGGGTTCCCAATCACCAAAGAAGGCAAATCGCCGAACTATCTCTGCAAGGCTACACTCAGCGTGCAATTTCATCCATGACTCATTGACCGCTGAAGACTGTCAACAAGATCGTATACGATCTTGTTGTCTGACAGTATACGATCCTGTATACAGGCGTTCAGATATGAGCGCCGAATCAAGGACGCTCCTTGTAAGCCTAGGTCACGTGTGACGACTGAGCCGCAAGATTGTGAAATAGTTGCGTTTGTCGCCGTCAAGCCAACTGCTTCAGTTCAAGAAATTCGTGCTGATCTGGGGATCGAAGCGTCGATGATGATTGTGAAGCGACGACTTGCTGAAGCTGGCCTCAGCAGTTTCACCGCTGTAAAAAAGCCACTTCTGTGAAAAAACAACAAAAAGAAACGGTTGCTGTTCGCTCAGGAACACCTTGATTGGAACGTCAATTAATGGAAGCGTGTGGCATTCACGGATGAGTCGATGTTTTTTTTACTACAGACTTTCATCAACAGCGGAAAGTTTGGAGCGCTCGAAATGTCCCGTAAGAATTTTTTTCGCTTTTGAGCGCATATATACTATAGAATCTGCCATGTGTAACAGGCTGCGGTACACGCCCCCTCCCTCGTGTCTGGTCCCATTCTTGCTTTACGTTTGCTCCTCAGCCAATAATTCTTGCAACGTTCTTGTTTGTGTCAAAACGGTTGACAATTTACTAAAGGTCGAGGCCAGACATCGATTACTGAACTTCTAGGGGATATAACACTATATATTCCTAGAGTAATGCAATCCTACTCTTCAATGCAAATTGCTGCGGCTAATTTTTTTCGGTCGTTTTAATGAGCTGGGCGAACAGAAGCTTAACTATTTTGTTCTACCTTCCAGCTACAAATCAGATTACGTGCAGCGAGTGACCGCGAGCGGAAGAAGTGTCGTGGTGTGGGGATGCATCACAAGCCAAGGCATCGAGCCCCTCTTCAGAATCCAAGGGAAGTTCACGGCAGACAAGTACTGTCGCTGGTGACACCTCACCAGCGAAATCTTTCATGACGATGATGCCATATTTCAACAGGACAAGTCACCCATTCATACATCGAAAAAAGCAAGGAAGCTGCTGGAAAATAAAGGTGTTACTGTTCTGGAGTGGTCACCGCAGTTTGCTGATATAAATATAATAGAACATGCGTGGGGCATAATCAAAGAAGCTGTGGCACGCCGAGGAATCCATTGGGCGAGCCGAAACACTGTGGGAAGCGGTTCAAGATCAGTGGATTCACTTGAGAATGGACAGGACGCTCATGGATGAGCTCTATGAATCCCTGCCCCGGAGAATGAGGCATGTGCTAAACGCGAATGGAGACTTTACGCGCTACTAGGCGTATGACGCGAATATTTTTTGTGCTCATCATTTTTTATCATTGCTCGATCCTGAAAAGGTGGAATAAATATTCCAATTTTTGTTTTCCACGATGGGTGGGAGATAATAATGTGTCACTGAAAACTTGCGCATCTCTTGACATGCAAATGAATGGCATTGCCATAGCAACGCCGGCGCGCACAAGCAAAGCGAAGGGGTGATTCGCAAGCAGACGACGCTCGCCATGCACCTTCCTTGGATGTTTTGCGCATGCGGTTGCTTTTCGCCGCTTGACATGCCTGGCGCTCCGCGGAGCGTGAGCCACGCACTCGCGTGTGCCCCCAAACAGTGGGCCGAGCTATACGCTTGACTTATCCGGTTGACCGTTGCAAGAGGACGGTTTGTCATCGCAGATAAGACACGTTGAAATTATTCTCTCAGGCATAAATCTACGATGCGTCGTCTTCCGGCACTGTCGGCATGGTCCTTCACTCGGGACGCAAAAGTGGACTGAAGTACACTACCAAACATAAGCAGCCCTTTTATCACACGGCGATAGGAAAAGAAAAGTTTGATGGCGCTATCAATTGAAGGGTCACAGTAAATGACCAAAATGGGCCTGGCAATCGCCGCGGATCGATGCAATGAGCCTACTTTTGCTGGAGAAACCGAAACCGACGCACCGAACAGCGTACCTACCAGTCCCTTCGACAATGCCCTCAGTGACGACACTGTTTTCCTCGCCGTTATCAACCATCAATTTAGACACTTCGCTTCGCGGCCACTTATCGAGGCTCGTTTATTCTCCTCCAATGCAAGCGAAACTGTCGTCACTGAGGGCGTTGTTGATTGATTGATATGTGGGGTTTGCCGTCCCAAAACCACCATATGTGAGACGCCATAGTGAAGTGCTCCGGAAATTTCGACCACCTGGGGTTCCTTAACGTGCACCCAAATCTAAGCAGACGAGCCTACAACTTCTCCGCCTCCATTGGAAATGCAGCCGCCGCAGCCGGGATGCGATCACGCGACCTGCGGGTCAGCAGTCGAGTACCTTAGCCAATAGACCACCGCAGTGGCGCATGAAGACGTTGTCGAAGTGAATGGTATATGCGCTGTTCGGTGCGTCGGTTTCAGTTTCTCCAGCTAAATTAGGCTCATTGCATTGCTCTAGGGGGATTGATTAACGCTGGCCGCTTTTTCGAAATTTCAAAGAGGTTATGGACTATTCGTAGGAATGGCTTGAATTGGCCCATTTCACTCGAACCGCTATCCCCACTGATTAAAAAGTTGATTTGGTCAATTTCAATACTTACTGCTGTATTTATTGTTTCCACGCATCTGAAGATGCCTTCTCCCACAGGAAGGCAACGCCGCAAGTAGCACGCAGATACCTTCTTTTTGTCATTTTTAATGAATATTAGACACATTTCTTGAAACACCCTGTATATAGTTGCAGTCGCCTGCTATTATACTTAGAACAGTGATTACCAAGAGGCGGGCGATTAGGTTGCGTGTTTTCAGTCTTCTGGTTACAGAAACAGTCCTTACAATTTGAGTATTTTTGCTTTAGGCTGCAATGTAATTGTAGTTTTTACGTTGTTTTCACGTTGAAACGGGAGAAACATGTGAAACATGTGTCAACATGACTGTTAATCTTGTGGCTGGCTCACCCATGCGACGGAAGTTTACGAAACAGTGGACAGTACGATCGTATAGTCTTTTCTGCTCAAATGCTCTCCGCGGCTTCGAATGCGGGTCTACATGCGTGTCTACGTCCTTTTACGCGACGCCATCGAAGGAAGCGCAAACCGTCCTGGCGAACGAGTCAGGTGCCAGCGGCATGCATCATCGTGGTAATCACGTCGGTGAATCATGTCTACTTGCGGAAAGCTAACACTGACACGTGACAGTAGCGTGAATGTTTTAGCAAGGTACCGATGTGAACACAGAGAAAAAGAAGCGCACAGGACCAGTTCTATCTTGCGATCGATCTTAGGTTGGTCAGACAGGCTGGTGCATGACATGAGCATCGCAGTCTGCTCCCAACTGGCGTAGCAGGTGTGGATTTGCCTTTGCATTGTAATAGGTGCAGACGTCTACCGGATTTCACTGTTTCAAATGCGAGAAAAGGGCGTAGTATGGACCTCATAAAAATGACCGTGTGGGATATTCCAGATATGGGACTGACAATATGTTCTCATGTGTTCTGTTGCTTCCTATGGCCTTTCTATCCCCAGTGCGGGGTAGTAAACCAGAAGTTTGTTTCATGCTTAACCTCCGTGCCTTTCACCTAAACATTATATTTCTCTCTCGCTCAATGGCCTCATCATTTATTCATTGAGTGCTACCCTGCTATTATCATTAAAAAAAAATGTTGTTTCTCACAATATATGCGGTCGACAGTGGATTTGGGGCAGAATATTAAATAGTCTGAAGCGCTGAGGTACTGCGATATTTTCATGCAGTTGAGGAGTTACAAGGTGCATCTCAACACAAAACGTCGTTATTAAAAAGAAGCTTCAACATTCCTTAAGCATACTTATAGGTTTTCTCTCGCTGCACAAATAAAAAAAACAGGGTCTTTTCGAGCAGTACGACCAAGAATGTGTTTTCGAGCCTTCCTGACCCTAATGGTGCTTACCTTTGTTAGTCCCGGAATGGGTGTGTGCTTCGATTAAGTCTGTCAATACGCTCCACGGCAGCGTTTTGTACATATCGTAACGGTTTACTCTTGATCAAAAGGCGATGCACTTTTTTCGGTTTGTTTTAGTCAAAAGAAACTCACATACACATTGTTAGAGCATAGGCCTAGTTTATTAGCAGACGTTTCTTTGCCCTTGTCGCCGGAGTTCAGAATCACATACAGGGGCAGCTTCGGGAAAGCTTGAAGTATTGGTGAAAACATGTTTCATAATTTTTCGAAGGCACGCAGATTTGTTTTTAGCTCAGACTTACACTTTAGTCGCATCTACACTTCATTATGTATTACTCCAATTGAAACTCGCTATCACTGTTTCGGCGCTCTTTGGTCACACGTTGCTGGAAACGAAAACCATCATCGTCATCATCCATTGTTCGGTGGTCCATTCATTACCCACGATGTTCATAAAGGTAAGCACGGCAATGCATTGACAAGAACAGGACAGAGAGAACACACGCAAACGCTAACGTTCAACAATGATTTATCGGAAGCCGAATCACAGGAGATATACATGAAAAGGTGGACACTAAAGCATGCCCAAATGTGGTGGCATGCTATCCGTGCATTGCCGCACGTGTGAAAGTTAACCTGTGTTTGACAAGTGATCTGTTACTCGCATGCACAAAGATTAAACCACGTGGTTCATTGTAGAAATGACTACTATACTTCAGCTAGGCCAAGAATTTGTCCACAACCCTGCTATCTTCGTCCAGGAAAGAATCGTCATTTCTTCAAGCCAGCGCATTTGCGGAACCTTGAGTGTTCATCTTTTCATATGTATATTCTGTGATCCGGCTTCAAATAAATCATTGCTGAAAGTTAGCGTTTGTGTATGTTCTCTCTGTCCCGTCCTCGTCAATTCAGTGTCGCGCTTACCTTTATGAACATGCTGCAGCAACAAGGCCAAGAAGCCACCCTTACTACCAGCGAGTATGTGCTTCGATATCTTTCTGAATCGTGGATGTACAACGTCACGCAGAAGCGCAGTTTGAGTGCACTAATGTGACTTTTGTAGTTGCTCGCTACAGTGCTGGAAGTTATGCCCACTGAATATAGCAAGAGAAATGCAATGCTAATATCGTTTTTTTTTTGTTAAATGAATAACGTGTAGATGACGTCGCGCAGTTTCGTTACCCTAGAATAAAAGCTAGTAACACCAGATTAATTTTCTGTAGCTGAAGATTCATAAGAGTGCCGATTGGTGTTATATCTGAAATAATCAGTAAAGACGATATGCATTTTTTTCTTGCAGCCATGCTCGAAATACGGATGGCGTACTTCCAGATGTTTAAAAAGTATGGACTCTTTAGATTTTATATAGGGCCTCATCCTACAGTTGCTGTTTTCAAGGCTGACTACATTGAGGTATGTGTTTTTTTTTTATTGCTTGCGCACACATTTCGATTGTTTGTGAAGTTGGTTTCTTGCTGTCGGCTAGCTCAATGCTCTTTCCCTAATGGAGGTGATCGTTAAGGTACCGAAGGCGAAATGAAATCGACGAGAGTAGGTATAAAAAGCACGATAGGTGCATTGTATACACTCAATGCGCGCACAGCGCTCACTGTAGTGTGAAGGCGTGAACGTTTCGACAGCTTATTTAGTATCAAAATCATAAATTTTGGATAATTATTTAGAAACTAAAAATTTATTCAATCTTGAATTCATAAAGTACAACTAAATTCTGACGGGCACCATCTACGATAATTTCCGAAGTTAAGCTTAATTTACGCAACGGGGGATGTAACAGACATTTTGCTATGACCAACAACACTATTAAGGCTTATTGGCGATGGCTGCTGTGATACAAAGCACGCAGTAGTGGTATAAAATGCAGACCACGGTGGCTGCATACCGAAGGGTATTCGGGAACTACGGCAACGATTCTTTGTGTATCTGTATAAGTAACGGCAGCATTGAAGTTTTCACTTAGAAACAATCTACGTTAGTTTTTTTTTTTTTTTGGTACCCTATATCATGATACGTCAGGTAAGTCGTGCATCATTTTCTGTGTCGCCACCACATAAAATAATGTATTCTGCATTCTAAAATAGAGGTTTCGGGACATAAATTATAACTTTAAAGGACTAAACTATAAGCTTTGGCTAAACTGGTGCCACTGTTAGTTATCAACGAATTTTGCATGCGCCAACTTGCGTATGCTTTTCTCATTCAACTCGGCGAATACGAAACTCGCAAAATGTGAAGTTACCAGGTGTTCTCAGAGTGCACTCAATAGATCCTGTTTCTATCAAGGTCAAAAAGATTTCAAGCCCAAATACAGGGGTTAAAATGTGCCGCATATCCAATGGTAATTTGGCGTGGCTTGACAATGAAGCTATCTGAGCGGACTTTTAGGGTAAGCGCTAGAAAACTCACAGCACAGAACAGCGAGAAATTTCTGCGACTGCTTACGTTGACGGCGTAAGCCGCGCGCTCAATAAAATCGTTAGCAAAGCGGGCGTTAGGCTCGTTTTTTCAGCTCTCCGTAAGCTCAACCGCTTGTGCAGGCACGTCAACGCTAACGAAACAAAGAAACGTATACTTGTGTCAAAGACAAGTATACGTAAACGAACACAGGACACAGTACACATAAGTAGCCGAACGCAGAACAAATTACCTCGATTACGTAGACAACGTAGAGTACGGTATTCCTTTGTAGTGCGGCTGTTCCTATACGGGACAAACTGGGCGCTGCTTTAACGACCATTATCGACAACATGCCCGCAATATCCAGTACTCAACTAGCAGTAACTTGGCGGCAATTTTTTTCAGGAGCGAAGCTCCTTATGGCGTGGTTCGTGCGTCCCCCGTTGTCACTGTGTGTAACCGCCTCTAGTTAGTTCTTGAACCGGCCATTGATTGATTGATTGATTTGTGGGGTTTAACGTCCCAAAACCACCATTTGATTATGAGAGACGCCGTAGTGGAGGGCTCCGGAAGTTTTGACCACTTGGGGTTCTTTAACGTGCACCCAAATCTGAGTACACGGGCCTACAACATTTCCACCTCCATCACAAATGCAGCCGCCGCAGCCGGGAATCGAACCCGTGACCTGCGGGTCAGCAGCCGAGTACCTTAGCCACTAGACCACCGCGGCGGGGCATTGAACCGGCCATAGAGGGCGATACTGATGTCCACGTACAGAAGGAGAGAGACGATCCCGTGACTACGATCGCGTGTTCTTTGGCGGCGCCGTACGCGCAGGGGGCGCTTTATAGTACAATAAAGGCACCGTTTTTGGCGTGCGCGCATTCAGAGGCTCGGCGGCAGAGGATGGACAAGGCACGGAAGCTCGGACGGATCAACGGACGCTTCGCCCCACTCATCTTTATTCATTCCATGGATATGCTGTGATTTCTTTTTTCATTTTTCCGCGTGCGGACACGCTCCTCCCTTCAATGAATGAGAGGTCATCTTAAGCTTGGTATCAAAATTGCACTGAGTGTGAAATTGCTCAAGCTTTTCAGATGAAGAAGAAAGTGAACACGTGTGTCCGCGTACCCTCGCTCGCACTCCTAGAAAATGAGAAAATGTTTTTGTCAAGTGGAGTATATCGACTCGTGGTGTATGTGCATTTCTTCACTGTGACCATATGACAGTTCATGTTTTTTGTTTTTTTTTCTTTTTAATTCTAACTTTTGGTGTATACTTTCTGTCGCAATAAACTAGCGTCCAGTTATTCTTGAGCACTTTTGTTTTGTTTTTCTTTGCTTCAGTCACGTTTTAACACTGTTGACTGCAGTATCAGGCACTTGATGTTGTTGTCTTGTCTTGGACAATAATGGCTAGTTTCTGCCCGATCTTATTTTACTATGGGCTAATGTTGGATTTGGTTGGTTGATGTTGTTAGTCATATTTTCTTGTCGCAAGCATCAAGGCTGCTGCATTATTCACGGGGACCGCACCCATTATTCTTCCTTTTTAAAACCTTCACCCCGTTTTTTTTAACATACGTGGGCTCAGTGAATCCTGGTGTGGCTGTACTTAAAGAGTGTCTGTCCACCACTGTGGAACAGTGGTTCATAAGCTTGTGTGCTGACCTGAAGTTCGTGACTGCTACGGTGGTCGCTTGCTTCGGCGCCAAGTGAAATAGTGGAAAACCGTCTACATATCCGATGTCAGTGCCATATATAAAAGATAACAGAAGGTCAAAATTTCCGTAGTCGTCAACTACGGCGTCCCTCATATTCTCAACGTGGTTTGATGGCCTAAGAGCGCAGATATTATTATTATTATTATTATTATTATTATTATTATTATTATTTTCTCGTTTTTACACTGAAACGGGCAAGGAGGCCTATGGTTGTTGCATTTCATTGTAACGCCTCATACAGATCAGTGCTCATGCGATTATTTACTTGACGCTGTAGTGGATCCTGCAATTTTAATATACAGGATGTGCGAGCTATTTTGCAATGAGATCGCTTAAGACGGCCATTGCTCCTATACCACTGTGGCCTAATCACCATTGATTTGGTTTAACAACGTTTACTATTAAATTTATTTAACAGAAGTTACCTGGGCCGAGAAGTATTATTGTATTTATCCACGGGTGGCAAAGCAATTGCAGGCACTTCCAAGCGAGCGCGGACTGATTAATATCTGCCTGAATATGAGAGCCCGCTAATTAAATAAAAAAATAGCGCCGTATTGTTCCCCGCATTCGAAAGTAGCGCTTTCGGAAAAGCCCCTGTTAAGAACGGCAGCAGAATTTAAAGGTAAAAATACGGCAAATCCCAACCATGAAAATCAGTGTTATGCCAAGCATACGGAGGGAAGTGACTATGGCGTAATTTTTAGAGGCTTGCCCCGCCGCGGTGGTCTAGTGGCTAAGGTACTCGGCTGCTGACCCGCAGGGCGCGGGTTCGAATCCCGGCTGCGGCGGCTGCATTTCCGATGGAGGCGGAAATGTTGTAGGCCCGTGTGCTCAGATTTGGGTGCACGTTAAGGAACCCCAGGTGGTCGAAATTTTCCGGAGCCCTGCACTGCGGCGTCTCGCATATTCGTATGGTGGTTTTGGGACGTTAAACCCTACATATCAATCAATCTTTGATCAATCAAACTACATATCACTCAAAATTCGAAGCGGCGCTCTCGGACGCCCGTTTCGAAGTGATTTTGGCGTATATGTTGAAAGATTCACTTTGTTCACAGTAAACGACTGTTTAAAGTGGCTTCGCCTGCCTTCAGTTAGCTTCGATGACCGAGTATTATGGATAAGTTGACGAACTTTTTGTGATAGCTTCCCATTTTGAACGTGTCTAGGCCTAACGGGAAGGTTTAAGTAAACAAATCTGCAAAGTAAATTTTTTCTCTTTTGGGGCGCGGTTCACAATTGTTTACTTTTATTATTACTAAAATGAACTTGAAACAGTGCTTTGCGCGGCGACACAGGCAGACATTCTCGTTTTCTTGTTCTTTTCATTGTTCTTACTTCTCAAACCTCCAATAGGTGGCGCTACCATCCCAGCTGGGGCACGTAAACGCTATCCCGCCAAACTATATGACGCTGTCCGCAACGAACGTTTGCTGCACGGTAACGTCATCCCCTTAACTTCTGATATCACGCTAACGGTAAACTATAACTGTCTACTACCGCTACCGCCGCTCGATTTGCTACAGTGACCGCCGCTCGCTTTACGCTGACTCGCGGGTTCACGCGCAATAAAGATGACGCGCCCTTAACATACGCAATGGAGCATGTCTGTAGGTGTCCCCTACAAGACCTACACCAACTATCTATTCATACGAATCTTCCACCGCTCACCGCAGCACCCGCGTTAGCGCCGTTCCACCCTTACAGTCACCCGTGCGCAACATGGCTGCTTCGAATCCCATCAGGGTTCCCTTTGGGGAGATTGGGTGTGTTTTTTTATAGAGCGAAACGTTTCGAAATGGTGCTAAACTAAACATATGTATATACACACACACACACCACACACACACACACACACCACACACGCGCGCACACGCACACACACACACACACACACATACATATATATATATATATATATATATATATATATATATATATATATATATATATATATATATATATATATATATATAATATATACTCACTTGCCGTGAGCAGCAGGAACCGTGGGCGTTATTCGAAGGTCGCAGGTTCGGCTCCTGCCACGGCAAGTTATCTTTTCAGCCCCTTTCCTTTCTTAACATTTACGTTACAATTCAGTCTAATAACTTCCCCTATACTTTCCTTGGCATTATTGTCTTTTAGATCTCATTATTATTGTGTCGAAACACAGAAAAACGAGCCCTGGTATATACGAGACAGTTGTATATTCTTCTGTCCATATATATATATATATATATATATATATATATATATATATATATAGATATATATATATATGTGTGTGTGTGTGTGTGTGGGTGTGTGTGTGTGTTGAACAGTTGTATATGGTATATAAAACAAGTTCAGAGTTGCTTAACGATGCCAACAGTGACATGGATATTACTGATTACAGAAGTGATAACCTCACATGTAGGGTTCTGCTTGCGAGGATGGTAGTCCCAGATCATGCCCTAGGTAGTACAACGTAGACCAACATGAGTGGATGGTGCTTATCTACAAATTGGCGTTAACCCGACGAGACGCCTGGATCATACAGGAATACATATGCAACGTTTTTAAAATCGGATAACCAACACTGCCACCACTGTGAGCTTTCACCAACATTACGCCTGCATATGATTTTTTTATGAAGCAGTTTCGAGACTTGGTATTGCTATGATAGAATACTTGACTGACACTCAAGATGCTTGGGTTCAATTATTGCTCGGCCATCATATCTATTCTTTGTATTCGTCAGGACAACGGTGCCAATGTCGGTTTTTCTTGACGCTCCGATATTTATATTACCAACGTCAGTCGTCACTATTCTTAGATAAACTGCCCATCACCTGTGGCGCATACCACAGCCCGTAGTATACAGGCAAGTACCACACGTGCGTGGGGGAAGATGTTTACCACGTACGTGACAAAGTTTTCACGTTGTTCATGTCCTCGTCCACCAGGCATGTTCGTTAAACCATTTTCTCCTCCCATTCTAATTTTGGTCGCAGATAGATAGATAGATAGATAGATAGATAGATAGATAGATAGATAGATAGATAGATAGATAGATAGATAGATAGATAGATAGATATAGATGGATAGATAGATAGATAGGCTTAAGTGCCTGTGGTTCGCTACGGATTGCATCGAATGGCATTCAAAAATCAATGAGTTAGCGCGTTATCTTTAATGATCTGGCCAAAGCAACACGCTATTGTCAAATGAGCTAGCGTTAATTGCTGTTAAGGTGTTAATGGAAAGCGTGGATTCTTTAATATTTTATTCCAGTATGCCTATTGTCTCAAAAGCCAATTCGCAATGTCAGTAGCGGCACTTCTGCAGTGTTACCAAGGGACGAGCCGGTGATGTCGTCAGTGATAAATATTAATTGTCGTTGTTTAATGTCTCAAGACCAAAGCATTATTATGAAAGACACGGAAGTGGAGGGCTCCGGAGATTTCGACCTCCTTTGGTTTTTTGACGTGCACCTAAAAATCAAGTATACATGAGCCTTAAGCATCTTCACCTCCATCGAAAATGCTTGAAAGGTGAGAGGTGAAAATCAGTCTGTCGCGGCCGGGATTCAATCCCGCGACCTGTGAGTCATCAGTCAGCACTATATTACCTGCAGCCCATTTTCCGGTTATCAAATAGAGGGAGAACAATTACGGCGAAATCGTAACACACACACTACAAAGAGCCACTTAAATGGCTGAGTGGTTACGACACTCGGCTGCTGATCCCAAAGACGCGAATTCTACAAAGGCAAAATATTAGAGCCCTTGTAATGCGTGACGCCAGCGCACGTTAGAGAGCCGCATGGTGTGGAAATTATGCAGGGTCCTCAAGTACGGCATCTCTCATAGATGGAGTCACTTTGGGAGGACGCTATGCTTTATAAAAACAACCCTTGCGGTTGTTCGACTGTTTGATTTTATTGTCCCGATGTCATGACGTGAACGAAACGAGCAAACACCACGTCGAAAAAGAAACTGTTTATTCGGGCCGAACTTGTGGCCACGCAAAAATAAAGTAGGACACTGGCACTGATAGCGGTGAACGGAGCGTCGGCCGCCAATCAACTGACAAGCGGCGAAGCGTGTCAGCATTTATACACTTACCATCAAACATTCTATAGCGTTTGCGCTATCGGCGACGTAGGTTCCAGAATAATCAGGAAGGTTCACGAAGTGGGCGTAACCTTAACAAAACGATCTACTACAGTCTCGAAGCTTCTCCAACACCGGAGGTGCGGTTTGCGCTGAACATAGTGTAACGGGGTGATAACAAATCTTGAGGAAATGAACGTGGCGTTGCCCCCCTCTGAAAAAAAGGCATCGTCCCGATTCTTTAACAGATGAAAGTACAAAAAATAATGCAAAAACGTGCAATAAATTGCGATAGAGCAACAACAACAACATCAACAACAAGAAAGTGTACTGTTTCAGCTCGTTAAGGCACATAAAAAAGCTTCAGACGCGCGACATGGACGACTTCAGGTGGCGAGCGGCGTCGTTGAGAGTTCGTGATGCCATCGGGGACAACCTCGTAATCGAGTGAGCCGAGACATCGAATTACTCTGTATGGTCCAAAACACCATCGCAGAAGTTCTCACTGAGTCCACGTCGGCGTATCGGTGTCCATACCCAAACATGCTCACCGGGCTGATATTCCTCGAAGCGTCGTCGAAGATTGTAATGGCAGCAATCCATCGTCTGTTGGTTCTTGATACGGAGGAGGGCGAGTTGTCGGGTTCCTTCGGCGCGCTGCAGGCAGCCGCTCACATTGAGGTTTTCTTCGTCGGTGACGTTGGGTAACTTGGCGTCGAGCGTCGTTGCCGGAGTGCTTCTGTAGACCAACTTGTACGGTCTCACCTGCGTCGTTTCTTGAACGGCGGTGTTGTATGCGAATGACACGTACAGAAGGATGCAATCCCACGTTTCGTGTTCGACGTCGACGTACTATCAGCGTCAAATGAAACCCGAACAGCGGCAAGCCTTTGCGATAGTGTAGTGCGTGCCGTCCACTTATCACAATTGACAGGCGCGTGCATCGTGTTCGGCAGCTCTGCGCATATCTGCGTGCCTGCTTATGGTGATAAGGGTACGGCATGCACTATACCATCGCAAGAGCTTGTCGCTGTTCGGGTCTCATTTGACGCCGATAGTTCATGGCCAGCATGTCGGTGATTATCTTGTTTGGGCACTCGGTAAGGCCATTGGTCTGTGGGTGGTACGCTGTCGTACAGTGGTGGCTTGTCTGGCTGTATGCCAAAATCGCTTGGGCTAGCTCAGCAGAAAATGCCGTACCTATGTCAGTGATGAGGACCTCTGGACTGCCTCGACGCAGGACGATGTTTCCGACAAATAATTTGGCTAGCTCTTATGCACCACCGTTGGGCAGGGCTTCTGTCTCGGCGTAGCGGGTAAGGGAGTCGGTAGCTACGACGATCCATTTGTTATCAGAATTGACGTCGGGAACGGCCCCAGTAGGTCCATGCCGATTTGTTGAAATGGTCGGTGAGGTATTTCGATGGACTGATGAAAACCTGCTAGCCTTTTCGGCGGTGTCTTGCGTCGCTGACAATCTCGGCACGTCCTCACGTAACGAGCGACGTCAGCGGTAAGGCGTGGCCAGTAGTACTTTTCTTGTATCCTCGCGAGCGTGCGGGAAACACCAAGGTGCCCTGCCGTCGGGTCGTCGTGTAGGGCCTCAAGTACTTCTGATCTCACTGCTGAAGCAACTACGAGGAGGTGGTTGGCTCGAAGGGGCGAGAAGTTCTTCTCTAGGAGAACTCTGTTTCGCAAGAACGACTCCAGTCCTCTCTTACAAACATTCGGAACAGTCATGCTGTTACCCTCGAGGTATTCCACAAGGCTTCTGAGTTCTGGGTCATCTCGCTGTTACTCGGTGAAGTCGTCGGCAGTCATTCTTCCTAAGAAGCTGTCATCATCCAGGACGTCGAGCGGCGGTGGTTCGACGGGGGCACGAGACAAGCAGTCTTAGGCTCCGTGCGAGGCGACTCGAAGGATCTTTCAAGTTAGCTAGCCAACACAAGGCATGGTGGTCGCTCACAACTTTGAAAGACCTGCCGTAGAGGTAGGGGCGAAACTTTGACACTGCCCAGATGATGGCAAGACACTCCTTTTCTGTTGTGGAATAGTTGGCTTCGGTCTTGGATAGGGACCAGCTAGTATAACTGATAACCCTTTCCGCGCCGTCAGTCCTCTGCACAAGGACGGCGGCGAGTCCTACGCTGCTTGCGTCAGTGGGTACTTCTGTTTCGACATGTTCATCAAAATGCGCAAATACCGGTGGTGTCTGGAGGCGTCATTTAAGTTCTTGAAATGCTTCCTCTTGTGCCGCTTCCCACCTGAATTCGACGTTGCTTTTCGTGAGGCAAGTTAGCGGCTCGGCAATCTGTGAAAAACGTTTAATGAAACGCCTGTAATGGGTGCACAATCCGAGGAATCGGCATACAGCCTTCTTGTCAGTTGACTGCAGGAAATCAGCAATTACGGCTATTTTCCACGGGTCCGGACGTACTGCAGAGTTGCTAATCACGTGTCCCAGAAACAATAGCTTCTCGTACGCAAAGTGGCACTTTTCTGGCTTCAGGGTTAGCCCAGAGGTGTCGATAGCTTGAAGTACCACTTCAAGGTGCCGGAATTGCTCGTGGAAGCTCGAGAAAAACACGACGACGTCATTTAAGTATACGAGGCAAGTCTTCTATTTCAAACCAACCAGCACAGTGTCCATAACGCGCTGTTTTGTCGCAGGCGCTTAGCAAAAACCGCCCCGCCGCGGTGGTCTAGTGGCTAAGGTACTCGATTGCTGACCCGCAGGTCGCGGGTTCGATTCCCGGCTGCGGCGGCTGCATTTCCGATGGAGGCGGAAATGTTGTAGGCCCGTGTGCTCAGATTTGGGCGCACGTTAAAGAACCCCAGGTGGTCAAAATTTCCGGAGCCCTCCACTACGGCGTCTCTCATAATCATATAGTGGTTTTGGGACGTTAAACCCCACGAATCAATCAATCAATCAGCTTAGCAAAAACCAAATGGCATGACCTTAAACTCGAAGAGGCCACCTGGTGTGATGAAGGCCGTGTTCTCTCGATCTCTCTCGTCAATCTCCATTTGTCAATAGCCCGTTTTGAGGTGTATGGAAGAAAAGTGTTTCGCGCTGTAGAGTCGGTTCAGGGCGTCGTCTATACGTGGAAGAGGGTACACGTCCTTCTTAGCAATTTTGTTCAGGCGGCGGTAATCGACGCCGAAACGTAGGGTCCCGTCCTTTTTCTTCACTACCACAAGTGACTCCCATGGACGGCTGAATGATGCCGTCGCGTTGCATTTCGTCGACTTGTTTCTTCAGGACGTCGCGTTCGCACGTCTAGACTCGGTACGGGCTTTGTCGAACTGGTCGGGCTCTTTATTCTATTATGGTGCGATGTTTCGTGACTGGGGTTTGTCGAATTCTCGATGATGACGAGAAGCAGTCCTTGAATTGCAAGAACAGGGACTTGAGCTGGTCTTGCTTCCACTTTGAAAGACTCAGGTTGACGCCGCAATTTGGTTCGGGACCACTATTCGTCGAAGCAGCATCGGCAGAATCGAAGAGGGCGAATGAATTGCTGGCCTCCGCGAATTCGTCGATGTAGGCGACCGTCGTATCATGGTTTAGGTGCCTGTATTTGTGACTGAAGTTTGTCAGCAACACTTCGACTGACAAACTTCGACGGGGCGGTGTCCTGGCGTGGACGTGGAGGAGGGGCGTGACGGCGGGCTGCAGTAGCGTAGCTCATTACGTGCAGCTGTGGTTCCTGAGGTTGAGATACGCCCAGCGATTGCTATATCTCCTGGCGTACGACGTCCGCGATCGAGTCCACGTGAGGCTGCGCTGAAGGAGGCAATTTTTGCAGCTCTTTTTGCATGATCGCTCGGATCGTCTCACGCAAGTCGTCGGTTTCTAGCGCATGGATGTTGGCGTAACTTGTAGACTAGAAGCTACGGTTGTATTTTCGCGTCCGCATCTCGAGCATCTTCTCTATTGTAGATATTTTTGAAATTAATTCGGTGACCGTCTTTGTGGAGTTCCTGATCAGACCAGCGAGGAAACGTTCTTGCTTGACTCCTCGCATGAGCAGACGGGCCTTCTTTTCCTCGCACAAGTCGGGGTCAGTGTGGCGGATGAGGTGGTTCTTTTCTTCCGTGGAAATGGTGACGTTTTCATTGGGCAGTTGCATACGAGTCTTTAGCAACGCAGCGGTCTTCTCTTTGCGAGCGCCTCTCATGAACATTTGCAGGAATGCGTCGCAGAAAAGACCCCACGTTTGAAGTGAAGACTCCCTATTCTCGCACCATGTTCTTGCCACGTCTTCGAGATAAAAGTAGACGCCACGAAACTTCTCTTTCGCGTCCCAGTGGTTGAGGGCGGCCACTCGGTCGTAGGTCTCTAGCCAAGCCTCTAGTACTTCTAACGATGACCCATGAAAAATTGGTGGTTCTCTTGGCTGCGGCATCCCGATAGCGGGCTGTGGCGCAGCCCGCTATTGTCATCATTGCCGCAGTCGAGGTCATGGCCTTGGTCTTTTGAGCCTTGTCTTGTAGAGGCCCGTACTCTGGAGGTAAACCCTGATGCTTGCGGCTTGTTCGGTGCTAGTGACTGGCGTCAGTATCTTCTTCGCGACGTGGGCTGGGTTCACGGCATGACGGGGGTGTGCAGTACATAAACGACGCAGCACCTCCACCAGATGTCACGGGGTTTTGACGTGATTGAAGGGAGCAGACTCCAGGTCGAAAAAGAAACTGTTTATTCAAGTCGAACTTGAGGCCATGCAAAAAGAAAGTAAGACACTGGCACTGATAGCAGCGAACAGAGCATCGGCCGTTGATCAACTGACAAGCGGCGAAGCGTGTCGGCTTTGATACACTTGCCATCAAACATTCTAGTGCAATCGCTAGCGGCGACGTAAGTTCCAGAATAATCTGAAAGGTTCA
Source organism: Rhipicephalus microplus (assembly GCF_013339725.1). Lineage (NCBI taxonomy): Eukaryota > Metazoa > Arthropoda > Arachnida > Ixodida > Ixodidae > Rhipicephalus > Rhipicephalus microplus. The sequence goes on along the minus strand of NC_051166.1, from coordinate 132,526,971 downwards.
CGAAGTGGGCGTTACCTTGACAAAACGATCCTCTATACCCTCGAAGCTTTTCTAACACCGTGGGCGTGGTTTGCGCTGAACATAGTTTAACGGGGCGATTAAAAAGCTTGAGGAAAGGAACGTGGCAATATTATTATGCTGATACGCAGCCTGTGGTGGCGCAAGACGGCGACATATAGAGAAATATACTATAAACTCCCGAGCATTTCCCCGAGGGTGAACATGGTTAAGTGCGAATACACGGGGTGATGCTGTGAGGGGTATTTATTAATTCGCACTGTTATATTTATTAATCACGCTATGGTGCCTTTATGGTGTAATGGTTCCTGGGAATCGCAATTTGATCACACGGGGGAGTTTACGTTAACTCACTGGCGAATGCCAACGGATTTTAACTTTACTCCCCCTCACGACCCGCTCTCGACGGGAGACTGAGAGAGAAGGCGGGCGCGCAAGAGAGGGGTGCGCGCGCAGCTGCAGCGAGCGAGGAGAGCGGAGGAGCGAGCGAAGGGGGAGGGGGTATAAGGCGCGTTACTGACACCGATATCAGCGTCGCGTCCGTGGCTTATTCGGTAGAGCGTCGCGCTGCGGCCCGCCAAGTCCTCTTTCTTTTAAAGATAGAGAGAAGACTGTGGACGCCGCCGACGGCGGTGGATGATTTGGGGTCGCTTATAAAGTGTATTCACACTTAAAATAAAGAGTGGCCACTGGAGCCTTTTCACGGCCCAGCCAGAAAGGGTCTGACCAACGGCTAGACGGCGTTCCTATGCGCGCTTTTACTCCTTTATTAACACGTGTAATAGCCGCCTCAGGAGGACAACAAATACCCAAGTTCGGTATTCATTTTTTGCAAAAAATGTATTGTAATGATTTATGCATGTGTCCATATCTGTTCTACATCATGTCCCGCAGAAGACGTTTAATGCCTTACAACAAAATTTAGTAAAGTCTGACTAGAAAGAGTTATCTTTTTGCATTTGTTTTGCAAAAAGACACACAGTATTGTGGTTTAGATGAACTGTGCATGTATTCCCTTCGGGAAAGCATTGTTGTGTAGCCTAGTGGTAAACACACTCACTTTCGAAGCATGGAGGTACGAGTTCAAAGCCCAGTGTCGAAAAGGAAACGATTTGTTATTTTATTTATTCTGAATACGTTATCGGCTTTGACCAGCCATTCGTGGCGCTGAAAGCAGCGCAGTAGCTTGGCCACAGTGCTTTACGGGAGAGTCCGCTCTTTATGTAAGTATGTTTCTCTATGGGCCAAAACTGTTTTTTGTGGCAAGCTTATTTCAGGACGCTGCAGCTTGATGCTTGCTGGAGAGTTGTCATATAGAATGTTTACTACTGTGCAGTCTATCTAAAAACGCTATCGTGTGCCTAATACATTGCTGAAATATCTGAGGAAGACGTCCATTCCAGATTCGCATAATTGATTGATATGTAGGGTTTAACATCCCAAAACCGCCATATGATTATGAGAGACGCCATAGTGGTTGGCTCCGGAAATTTCGACCACCTTGGGTTCTTTAACGCGCCCCCAAATCTGAGCACGTGGGCCTACAGCAATTTCGCCTCCAATGAAAATGCAGCCGCCGCTGCCAAGATTCGATCCCGCAACCTGTGGGTCAGCAGCCGAGGACCTTATCCACGGCAGGGCTCCAGATTTGGATACGAATCAAAATTGTGTCCTTCACAATTCGTAGAGTACATGACGAGATGTGGAATATCGCTTATCTCAGGTGTTTAGCTTGGTATCTCTGCTGTGCGCTCACCAAAAAAAGTATCGCGTGCTGCTGAAAAATTATTTTGCCAAAAACTCAATTCGTAAATTCAGTAGCACGATATCCACGTTAGATTCACCTGAAGCAAGGATGGCTACCCAACGTTGACACCGAAGCTGTTCAGGCTATTTCTGCGTTCATGAAATAGAGCCATCCCGTTTTAGACATTTTCATTTTGTTTTTTATATATAAATACAGCGTGCGTGGCGCTTCTTCGAAATGAATTCCTTTTATCATATCTCGATCACCAAAGAGGTAGCCCTCCTTACAAGCAGATTTTCTTTTAGTTCACTTTCTGTTGTGGCGCATACCATCTGTGGGGGATACAAGCTGTTTTGTTCACCTGTATTTCCCTTGTCTTCGTTTCTTTTTGTTGTAATAAATATTGAATGAATGCATATGTGCTTTTCTCACAGGTGTCGTTAACTTTAGCGTGAGCATTGTAATCAGTTGAAAGAATAATTAATTTTGAAATTTCAATTTTTCCCACTGGTCTGGTATATTTGCAGTATACCTTCCGAAATTAAGGCAAGCAATCTTCATCGAAAGCTAAGACAGCAGAATGAAGAAACTGCATATCCACGAAGTGAATGATGATGAGTGGGCGAATCAGTGGGAATTTTCGGTGTTACCCGTGACATTGACCACTCACGCATGTAAATGAGTGGCAAAGCTGTGTTCCGTTACATAAAATGTTTAGTAACCATAAATGATATGTTGTGTAGTGAAATTTGTCAAGACTTTATTATTACTGCTCTGTATCGGATATAGCCTGAATTAGGCAAAGACGAGGTCTTTGCACGTTCCCATGGTGGTTGTTCGCTGTTTCCAGTCGTACGAAATGCATCGTAGAGCATATCAAGACGTCAGATACTGCACGGCCAGTCGTTGTCCGTGATATCATCGCCATCATTTTCATCGCCATCAGCGTCGTCATTATGACGTATAGTAGGTACCTTGCATGTGCTATGCAGGGATGGCGGAAAGAGAATGTGTGGTCTCTGCGCGTTTGTTCTCCATCGCCATGAGCGTCACCGTTATCTTCAGTGGCGGCTACAGCGCGACAATTGACAGGCCTCATTCATAAGAGTCTTCGCCATCTAAGCAATTACTTTGGCTGAATTACGTATGATGGGTGTGATGCTTTGTTTTTTTTGTGTGTGGACGGCTGACACTGGCTTCCGCTGTTATCTTTATCGCATTTTCAAATGAAGAAATGCTTCCAGATGCCAGCCTTACATTAAGGCAGGCTCTCAATGACGCCATTATTCATTCAGTGATTGCGAAGACTGTTGTGAGATTGCGATTTATAGGCATTCAGCACACGTGGCGTATACTCACAACTGAATGCTAAATTATCAAACAAAAGCCGCTGTTTACTTTTACCGGATGTTCATTTTTCATTTGTCTGTATTTCTTTCAGACAGTGCTCAATGGTCAAAGCACAATCGAAAAGTCGGTTGATTACGAAGTCTTGCATTCATGGTTAGGCACTGGACTTTTGACAAGGTGAAGTGATGCCAATGCTGCACAAGACTTGTTTTAGCTTCGACTCTCATTGCCTGTGCTTAGATTCAGTGATATTAGCGTGTATTGTGTCGATCTATAAGTCAGCAACGTGTTCAGCACGTGTAATTTTCAAATAAATCGAGCTTTTCTCGCTGCGGAACCAGAAAAAAGAGGGCAAGAGAGGTGTTTTAGAGAGAGATTAGGCCTCCAGTAAAACAGTTTTGTTCATTCGGCATCTATGCTTCGGGATGACGGTAATGCTATCTGTATACTCCATATTGCAGTGCTGTAGCTGCACTAGAACATGGGTAATCAGTAACTCGGTAGAACACGCCTACAGAGCTTACGTTGATGAGTCTGAAGACCACGCACACCTTGCGAAATCAACTGCCCTTCGCGTTTAGATACGGCTGATTTCTTTCAAGTGCGCATCCTTGACCGATGTTCGCAAGGGCACTGTCTACTCTTCGTGGTGACTCTGATTGTGAAATACCGAAAGAATAATGTAAAGTGCCGTATACAGGGTGTCCCAATCATCACACAGCGTCATTTGAAAAAGGTAGGCATTAGGTGAAGCAATCCTAGTGTATATTATTTCCAGTATACTGTATTAGCCACTACTAAATTTTTCTTTGATGTCAAATAAAAATCTGTCATTATTACTTTAGTAACTCCCAAACTACTTGCCTACTTATCAAAATGTCAATGAAGAATGTGTGCGCATGCTGAAATCACATTCGACTGCACTATATACTTTCAACAACGTCCTAATTTCGTACTTATTTGTTCCCGTTGATAAAGAAAGGCCGCGAAATCTGAAATGTGACACGTGACAAGACGGCTGCGCGCATTAGCACGCATCAGAAACAGGCTCGCTTTTAGGTAGCCAGTACCAGTCAAAGAAATGTACAAAAAAAAAATATGGACCGCGCTATCTGCCAATTCTCGTCCGAAGAAACGCACCGCTTTGTTCTTACACAGCCAGTCTGTACTTAGAACAGTGCTACGGCCACGTTATCAATGAGAGCAGCTGGTCGTGAGATATGGATAATGATTGTGACGTACTTTGAGCCGGAAAAGTTTGCGGGTTCTTCAGCGTGTAGCGGAGTGGTGGAAAACTACATTGCTGCACTGCCTACAGTGAGGTGCATTGTGTAGAGACATAAAGTTTGATACCATATTGCCTAGAAGGTAATCTGGCGCTAGTGTCTACGCGGGCTGCTTCAGCTATACTTCAGCGGCGTGCGTACCCCCATAATTATGGAAACTACAGGCTTCGGATGTCCTTCGTATGCATGGCATTCCTAATATTCGCGGCGCTTTTCTGCCAAGTGTAAAACAAAGTGATAATAAGTTAGATCCAGTTAAAACTTGCGCAATTCTTTTGTGCGTAAACTTAATCGCAAGACGTTTTTGTAACTACGAGGTAGAAGAGAAACCTGGACAAATGTAACTACCAGGGTGTACATTGCTCCGACATTGCGTTCCAGGTTTAGCATCAAGGTATAATAAAACATTTTCACTGCACATGACAACAAACATGCGTGTTTGCTGCTTAAAAGTACGCATTATCTATTTAAGTAAGTAACATTGCAGTATCAAGTGAGAAACACTTAACGTTTCGTCTGCTGTGATGCGAGATGCGTCCGTCCAAGGGATCTGCCCCCGGCGCACTTCTCGTTTTGTTTTGAAGTCGAGTCAGCGGAGCATAACGGCGCGTCTGCTTAGCCTAGCCGTCGTTCTGCACTCGATTAGAACGCATTTAGACAGGATGCGCTCGTGACTCGATGCAGTATGCCTCACTGGCATAAAACGCTACATCTGGGCGCAGCGGTGAGTGGATGACGCTTCGCTTAAACTGTCAAATACGACCCGTAAAGCTCCGACCTCGCAGCAAATCAAGAAACATAGTGGTCTTCAGCCTCTTCGAATATCTAAGGCACTGTTTCAGCGCTTTTCTCCGCGCCCTAGCAGCTGCCCTGCGTGAAGAATGAAACTGAAACTGCAGAAAAATATCTGTAGACAGTCCGCTACCTAAGGCAATCCAATCCAGCATGTACTTCCCATAATTCCCATGGAGGTTGACGATCTCAGTGCCAGATTCCTCTCTAGGTATTATTGTATGAAACTCTTTGTGTAGAGATTATCGGCCATGGCTTCAGAGATTAGAAGCATTGTCTAAACGTGCCGTCAATAAGCGCCGAGGCCGCGTACAATAGCCTCAACACCACCCCGCGACATGGTAGGCGGCGCAGCAATGCAGTTTTCTGCTGCTCCGCCACGCGCTGTAGATCTCGCAAACTTTTGTGGTCGACAGTTTAACCGAGTGGAAGAAATCCCTGCAAAATTGCGACACGTGTTATTGGCGCCCTTGCCAATGTGCGAGACGTTGTCTCTGGCAATAGAAAAGAGGTAAAGTGATTGGTCTCAGTAAGCTTATCCGAGGGTGCTGCTTTCGTTTGCGGATGGGAACGCAGTCGCATGTTATTTTTTTCTTATTTCGTAGGCTTCCTTTATTACCAGGAAACAATTAGCACGCAATCAGTACTTTGTTGAAAGTAGGCAGATGGCGTTTGAAGATGTCCACGTCTGTCTCATCAACATTTTAATAAATACATTCGGAGTTACAAACATAGTGATCACGTCGTAATTAGTTGCGATTAAGGAAAAAACTCATAGTTTGACCACAAGGGCGAAGCACTGAATGCGAGAGCAACAAATTGGAATGTCACGCGAAGAACGGCAACCGGATCGAAACGTGCAGGATGCTGCTCAAGAAGAAAAAAAAACGTACCAAAAGAACACACAAAAGACGAGCGCGAGCCAACAACCTTGACAGCTCAACGAGCTTCTCAGGCACAAAGGACGCTTGAAATGTCTACGCACCGGCATACACATGTATAGATGAGCACGAACTAACTAGTGTCACTGTTCTCGCTTCGCTGTGTTTGATAAGCGCGCTTCTTTCGCAAAAGGATGAAACTGCAGCGAGCGAAGTGACCTTCGTGCGTGCTGTAACTACAACGAAATCGTTCCGGTGAAAGCCGAAGACGCCCCCCCCCCCCACCACAAGATAAGCGCGCTTGCACACACCCACTGAGGTAGCCCATGCACCGTAGGGCAAAGTACACGAGTGGACTGCCGAGCGTACCCTTCGTGCCATATCGTTAGAACTGCTGAGAACTCACTGATATTTTTCCGTGGTTGGCATACCGCCAGCGGTCAATAGTGTATAATAAATAGCTCGGCATTTCGTGCCTACAACGGTACCCAATGCGGAGCAAGAGGTCACCCATTTGATTCTGCGCGTAGGGAAGTATTTTTCTTCGCATGATTTACAGACACACCCACAAACACACCCACACGCATATATATATATATATATATATATATATATATATATATATATATATATATATTGGGAGTAATAATTCAATGGGCCAGTTATTCTTTGTGAAGGTATGGGATATGGCACAACGGGAGCGTTGTCAACAAGGATAAATATATTTATTTCCCAACAGTTTCACAACAGTTTTTCTAGTTCCCTCTCACTCTCGTAAACATGTTTCAAGGCGAGAGGGACGCGGCAGCAACGAAGTTTGAAAATTCATGTCAGTATAACTCATCCCCTGATGAAGGGAGGACCCCTCCCGAAAATGTTGGGAAATAAATATATTTATCCTTGTTGACAACGCTCCCGTTGTGCCATATTCCATATATATATATATATATATATATATATATATATATATATATATATATATATATATATATATATATATAAAATAAGGGAAAGAAGTGTATACGTAAGGGCTCATTTTTCCGTGTTTTAACACAATATTAATGAGATCTAACAGACAGTAATGCCAAGGAATGTACAGGGGAACTTATTAGAACCAATGGAATGTAAATAAGAAGAAAGAAAAGTGAATGAAAAAATAACCAGCCGTGAGCAGCTCACGGCTGGTTATATATATATATATATATATATATATAGAGAGAGAGAGAGAGAGAGAGAGAGAGTCCATATAATTTCCTGTTATTTCTGTCGCAATGAGAATTAGTACTGGATCCTACATGCACACACTGACAATAGCAGAAGGCTTCCTTCGCGCACCGCCGTTTCTTTTTTTTAATCGTGCTGCGCGATAACTGGGACACGCTGTATAGGTTCTTCGCTATCTTCAAATTTAATTTCGTAAAAATGGCTCAAGCGGTTTTCATAACTTCTAATTGGGGAACGAACTTCATTTGGCAAAATATACATGAAGCGGAACATAGCCGTGACTTCTTACTTTAAGTTTTTTCCCAGCTCTGGAATGAAATGGAAGACAAGGCGGCGCTTGCTGACACCCTCGTTTCACTTCCGTATTCTCGATTCATTCGTCCGGCCAATGAACATGCGAGCTCGAATTACTGTGGAAAAGCTACGACAGCGCTGCTCAGAACCCTGGATCGATATCGCTCCGCTGGTGGCTGACTGCACCCTGAACATTTTGTTGGGTACGTCCACCACTTTTGTCTGTGCTTTATAGGGTCAACCCAAATGTGAATACTGATACTTAATTTTTTACTGATATTTAGAGACCATCATGGGTGTGATTCCCGAAGAAAAGGAGGAGTTATGTCGCTCATACGTTGCAGCAGTTCATTAGTAAGTACGAATGTTGTATTGTTTTTGTACCATTTGGTGCTCAATTTTCTAGGCCTTACCTAAATAGGGAGCCTCGTTAAACCAGATTTTCTTATATAACGTACAAAATTAGCGCAGCTTGGGCTAAGTCGTGCAAGGTTGAGTCACGGGAGAACTGGTCCTGACTTGAGGCTAAGCTTTTGTCTCCTTACAATTAGCCTTTTCTTCCTTTGCAATACTACACTATAGATTGCTGTATTGGCTCACTCCCTTCTCTATTCTACGCTAAAATTTGCAACGCCAACACAGGCTGCAGACACCGACTAGGTGGACCACGTTGCAGATTTTTTTGATTACCGCCGCAATCTGTATACCTAGTGATTGAGTGGTGATGGAGGTCAGCTAGTTAATGATGATGGTCGCGGGTTCGAATCCCGGCTGCGGCGGCTGCATTTCCGATGGAGGCGGAAATGTTGTAGGCCCGTGTGCTCAGATTTGGGTGCACGTTAAAGAACCCCAGGTGGTCGAAATTTCCGGAGCCCTCCACTACGGCGTCTCTCATAATCATATGGTGGTTTTGGGACGTTAAACCCCACATATCAATCAATAGTTAATGATGATGGTGATCATTTTCTACTTATTACACGCCGCAAAGCTCGACCCCAGCAGCTATTCTGTTAAATGAAAATCAATGAGAACATTCGAAATAATTAGTTCGAGGTGAGAAGGGTCACTTTGTATTCTTGCAGTTCTGCAAAGTCCTCCGAATATTGCGTTGCTATGAGACAGCACGATTTGGCGTGTTGGTATATTATGATAGAGTGCTTAACAGCGCAAACGACAGGAGGGGATAGAAGAGACCAGACAGAGCACTGAACTGTCAACAATTCATTTTTTGCGAAGGTTTTTGTTTTTATACAGTTTCCAGTTGCACCAGTCATGCGCGAAGCACGATGATGCATAACTACATCACACCGACAAGCAAAGGAACAACTTTTCTGTATCGGCGAGCGTGACAGAAGGGTTGCTTACACAAGCATCTTTCAATGAGCATATCTTTTCTGCCTCTATGATCTCGGGAGTGGTGCAGTCCCTGCATGTTGCAACAATAGTACACTCTGAAAATGTTGGCCGGCAGGCACACGTGCTGCAGTGAACGGACAGTCATCCTTGTTTATAATGATCCACATTTTACATATGTTCCTTCAGCCTCTCAATTATACAACAACCTATTTGACCGACGTATTATCTTTCACACGATAACATCAGCTGATGCACCATATTACAGATACAATCTCTAAATTTATTTGCATGTTTTGTAGTGCAACCGACGATGGGTCTGGACGGAGGAACAGGCAGTTTCCTTAGGCGACTCAATTTTTGAGGGGCCGTAAAGACCACTTTCACATTAACTCGTTCTGCCACTTTCTTAAGATTGTGCGCTATCTTGTGCATATACGGAACCACGGCGAAAGCTTGTCTAGCTGTGACAGGTTGGACTACGTTATCGTTCCCTTTGGCCTGATGTTCACGCAGCAGACCATCGGCAACGGAAACTTGCACGCGGTCGGGGTAGCCAGCTGACGTCAACCTTGAAGAGTGCTCAACAAAGCTTTCGGTTATCTTGTGCACACAGGATTTTCGCAAGGCATTCATGAAGCAAGATTTTGCGATACCTCGATCGCTTAACTAATGTAGAATACGCGGAGTGAAATGGCAAAGCAGGCTTATTTCTACGCGGTTGATACATCGGGCAAGTGCGGCCATTATTCAGGAAGAGCTTAAAGTCAAGCAACCTGTTTTCACAATTCTCAGAAAGTTTATGACTAAGCTCAAAATGTTTGAAACCACATCGCATCAGGTCTAAAACAGCAAGAGCGTCATTCTTAAACAATGCAACATTGTTGTCCATGAAAATTGAAAAAATCATCTACGTATCTGAAAATGTGCGTCACATTAGTGTTAGTGAAAACTTTCGAAATGAATCTGTTGAATTTGCCTAAAAACAGGTCACTGACGATGGGAGCGATGCAAGAACAAATAGAGATACCGGCATTTTGAATGTGAGGTTTTTCATTCCAAGGATGTACGTCGACTGAGGGTAAAACAACCTAAGAAGCTCTAAAAACACACTGACGCTACACTGAGTCCGGAATTTAGAGGCACCAAACTCATCTATATATTCTCCCATGCATTGTAACAATGAGTCATGCGGAATAGAATTATACAGGTCGTAAACGCCTACAGAGAAGGCGAAGAGACTCTTATTCCAATGCGACGAAATAAAATTCTGTACATCACATGAGCTTTTTACCTGGAATGCATCGTTTACTTCTAGACATTTCTAAGCATTTGAAAGATGCTTGTGTTAGCACCCCTTAAGTCGCGCTCACCGATAAAGCAAAGCTGTTTTTTTTTTTGCTTGTCGGTGTAATGTACAGAGCCGCTGTTACGAAGTGCGCCTCTGACGACGTTACGAAGGGCGCCACGAAATCTCACCGCTGCTCTCACTGTTACGGAAGACGGCGACGCCAACACGGTCCCGAAGGCGCCACTGCTTCGAATTCCGCCGGGTAGGTCACCAGCCGCTTGGTAGCGTAGGTTTCTCAGCTCGCGACTGATTCTGCGCAGAGCTGATAGGCGAGCGAACCAGACGACGGTGAGTTAACAAGGTTTATGTACAGCAAAGAAATAGAGGCGTTACAAACTCGGCACTGGGGCCGATAGCTTAGAGACTCGGACAGCCAAGCTCTCTCCTCTGACACATAAGTCTACTGCTCGCGACGCGCTGCAGGGCTTTTTTTATATGCACCGGGAGGATTCTTTGAGTAACCAGATGTCCAACCAGAAGCGCCGCTGGCCGTGAGGTCAGAATCCTCCAATGGGGTCGCCGCTGGGCCGCGTCATTCTCATCAAATCCGGAGCCGCTGCACGTGGTTGCAGCCAAGGAGGAGTGACGTCGCCACGCATTGCGTAAGACTCGCCAGACTGGAAGGCGCCTATTGCTGCGACGGGCTCGTGGGCTGATGGGGCTCGCTGTGCGTCGTGCGACAGATCGGCGCCGCCGCGTGATGACGCCGTTGAGTTGTTCGCGTCAGGCGGGCTTGCGGGATGGCCTTGGCACAGATTGCCTTTTTCAGAGGCATGGACGTTCGTTGTGGACTCGCAGGCATAACACCGTCCACTTCTACGCTGAACACCGCGCCGTGTGGCCAGTGCTCCGCGGAGCGCCGCTGCCGGGTGCTTTGGAAACTAGCGCGCAAGCGCAATGCCAGTTGTAGGCGGGGCCTTCGCCACGTCGTCTGCTAGAGCGTTGTCGCTCGTCTGAATTGCGGCCACTTTGCGGTGAAGCAAGCATCACTCTTGTTATGTGCGCACGCTAATTGAGAAGTTGATGCGGTTCTCGAGAAGCGCAGACACTGTGGCTTTTTTTCAAGCAATAGTACAAATAATTAGCTCCGGCCCATACATGAGCAAAACTTTCAAGCCACGCTGGCACTGCCAGAACAAAGCTATGCAGTGTAACCGAAATATTATTCCGCAGCTCACACGACTGCTTTTGATCAGCGTAAAGGGGAATTCCGCGAAATTGTTGATGAATATATCATGTAAGGCCTGACATAACAGCTTGAAATGTTCGAAAGTTTTGATTACTTACTAAACTGCAAACAAAATATAGTGACTAGTCCGTTATTCTTTTAGAACTGATATAACATTTGTGTGTTACCAATAGCGCTGCTCTCATGTGCTACAGAATTTAACTCGCCGAAATTCAACCCTTATTCACTGCTTACCCGCAGCCATGTTTCTTTGTGCCATTCAGGCAGCGAAATTAAGAGGCGTTCTAATCAAATTTTCAGTGGAACTCGTACCTGGTAATCAGGACACCAAACAAGTGCTTATGACAAAGTTTTACGTGAGCAGTTGCAGAATAAAGCTTCATACTTTTTGCCTGTGGGCGAAACAAGACTCGCCTATCGCTTTACGTCTTTCTTGGCTCGCAACGTTAGCCCACGGCGGTAATTTGTTGTGACCCTTCAATTCGTAGCGCATTGAAACTTTGTTTTTTTTTATCGCCACGTGATAAAACGACTGCCTATGTTTGGTAGTACTTCATACCAGTATTGCCTCCTAATTGAAGGGCCATGCCGAAAGTGCCGGAAGACGAACGACGACGCATCGCAGGTTTATGGGTGCGAGAATATTCTCGACGTGCTACATTTGCGATGAGAAATCGTCCTCTTGCAACCGTCAACCGGGTCATTCAAGCGTACAGGAATGAAGGACGCATTGGAGACGTCCCTTGGCAGCCTCGTTGCCGGGTGATCACAAAGGATAATAATCTGCAAATTGTGGCAGGTGTAGCGGAACAGCCGAAAAGTACAGTGCGAGAAGTACAAGCCGAGCACGGACTCAACCTCATTTCAGCTACAACCGTGAAGCGCCGCCTCTACGAGGTTGGACTTAGAAGCCAAACGGCTGCCAAGAAGCCGCTCATGCGATCTGAGAACAAGGCGAAGCGGCTCCAGTTTGCTTAATATCAGGCCCACAGGTCTGCATCCCCTTGGAAGCGTGTGGTATTCACGAAGCAGTGCACGTTGAGAATTCGGTGAACACGAGGTTGGCGCCCCATGAACACGCGGTATGTAAAGCAGTGCAGCAGTGAAATTCACACAAACACGACTGCTTCTCAAAAGCTTGAAAGGCTTTCCAGAAGCAGTCGTTTTTGTGTGAATTTCAGCCGCTGCTTTTATCTAGTTACCTGTGATATGACTGTGCATTTCATGGTAAAATTTTATTAATTCCAAATTAGCAGCTAAATATTGCCGAAATCTTTTTTCGTTTAGTTAATGAAAGCTGCGAACGAAATCAAACAGGAAGTTGATTCTTTGAAGTTTGTTAGACACTAAGAACTGCCCCTCTAACTTTAGTTGTTATCTAGAATACTAAACAATGTTTTCTAGAACACCTAACAGCCTTTTTTTGGTGCGCGTGATGAAAAGAATGTATATTAAGCAAGTTTATATAAAATTATTCATAACTCAATTTCGATTCATGAGGTAACTCGTGAAGCTCCCTTTCTATTTTAAAGTTGATGCACGTGTGACTCAGATTTCGGGAAGCACGCCCGAATACCTCTCTAGATGACACGCAGGCCAATTGGTCGGTGAACGTTCAGCCATCGTGACCGTTCAGACATGCGACGCCTTGTATGCGTCTCTTCCGAATAGGGTGAGGGCGGTGATCGAGGCTCATGGTGATGCCACCCACTTCTGAATACTGTAATATAATTATCTAAGCACAACAGTTGAGCTAACTGAAAGGAATATGTAAATGTGCCAACATTTTCTTTCTACTTCCAGATAAGCTTGAACAAAACTTTTTTTTTATTTCTTGACCAGTTGAGACTAAATCATGGTTATGCCCACTTCTATGAGTTATTTTCAATAACAGTGCATTGCACCGCTGCATTGCTACAGCCTTCACGCTTATTACCTGGCGTAATACACCCAGTTATATTTTATTGCGCTTTTTGCAGCGCCCAATTTAGGGCTGATCGAGAAAGTCATGTGAGATGTGGCAATATTCTTTCTGTTCCGCCGAACCACTTAGTTGCGTCTGTGGAGGCGCGGCATGAAAGTTTTGTTCATGTATGGGGCGAGGTTCATTACTTCTACGATCGCTTGCAGAATAGGCACAGTGGCTTCGCTTCTCGAGAACCGCGCTGGCTTCTCAATTTGCGTGCGCACATAACCAAAGTGATGCTTGCTTCACCACAAAGCAGGTGCAATTCGGTTGAGCGACGATAGTTATAGCGCGAGAACAGAACGAGGACAAAGAGACAAAAAGGACACGAATGACACGGTCCTTCTTGCCTCTTTGTCTTCGTTCTGTTCTCGCGCTATAACTATCGTCATGTCATACTAACTAGCCCAAGCTGCCACACTTAGGTTGAGCAGCCGCACTCGGCCCCGCCTACAGCTGTCACTGCGCTTGCGCGTTAGTTTCCGAAGCACCCTGCAGAGGCGCTCCGCGGAGCACCAGCCTGGGGTGCCTGAATGCTTTCCCTCGCGGGCGAGGGAAAGCATTCAGGCACCCTACACCAGCCACACGGCGCGATGCTCAGGGTAGAAGTGGACGGCTCTGTACTTACGCGTTATCGTTGTGTTTTGCGCATCACTGGTGCAATCGGGAACTGTATAAAAGCGAAGACCTTCGCAACAAATAAATTGCTGGCAGGTCAGCGCTCTGTCTCGTCTCTTCTATCCGCTGCTGTGTTTGCACTGTCGTTTGCGTTGCTATGAATGTGTTGCTTTTACCTTCCGCAGTTTGTCGAGTCAGATTACTTTTCGGGTGCAGTCGCCGTGGTTACTCATCGATGCCATTTATTTCCGGACTGACTTCGGCAAGGCATACCAGAAAAACACGGAAATCGTTCACAACTTCACCTCCAGGGTGAGAAACGCAACTTGTATACCATTTCATAGAAGCACCGTAGTTGATTTTCGTCCTAAAGAGAGATGCTACTCCGCAAATATTTTTACAATCTGTAGCATAGAGCAATTATATATCCACTGTTTACACAAGTTTTTACGTTGAATTGAAGTATGCAATACGTTTTGCAGTAAGTTGCATATTTATCGTTTGCTACCATGACAATGCTGAAAGTATTACTCTTTTTGAACGCACATGCTCTGCCCCTTAACTTTCATGGTTATGAGCCAATAATACATCTTATTACTTCGTATTAGCTGTAGAACGTAGCAACTATCAAGATATTGTGTGTAAGACATTTTGTTGAACAAGAAAAATTGTAAAATAAAAAGGCTTAAAAAGCTCAGCCCATAATAATTATTTAGTTTTAGTTCTTGGATATTTTAGCAGCGATATCAAATTTTAAAGGAGAACACTAGGCTTTTCACATGTTATAGAATATGTGAGAAGTGTTTCACTTTGATCTGTACATCAGAAGTACCCAAACATGATGTGTAATCTGAAAAAGGTGCCCACAATTGCACTTCGATAAAAACACATTTGCTTTTTAAACGCCGGAACAGAAGCTTATCAATGTGGCTAATAAATCTTTTTTATGATCAATTCTACCAACCCGGAAGCTTAGGAATAATGGTTTCTTTCAGTATGTGGTTTTGGGGAACTTATCATGCAAAATGCAATCGCAAGAATCTGGGTGATTATTTCCAGGGACTCTAAAAGACAATGGCCTCTTCTTGCTTCTTAATAGACATATTGTGCCCTTTAAACGCGATTTTAACCTACGTCGAGCTGGGCTACAAGCTTTATATTTTGCACGAATGTAGAGAACCTACACTTTTGAAAGCGATTAAAATAAAAATTACATACTTTTAGGGAAAGCTTGAGCGTTTCGACTGGCATCTCCCCTTAGAGATTTGCATAAGATTTCCATGTAAATTTGGTTTTCATAAGCATCTTCATCTGTAAACTTCTGCTGTCTATTTGGTTTATTTCAGGTTATCAAAGAACGCCGCAAAGAGCTCGTGAGAAATAATGACGATCACAAAGAGGTGGAAGAGGAACACGAAGGGATCTACAACAGAAAGCGACTGCTTACGTTTTTAGATATTCTCTTGCGCTATAGTATTGAAAATGAAGGCTCAATAAGCGATGATGATATCAGGGAAGAAGTGGATACCTTCATGTTCGAGGTAAGAACTACTGCCGCCCCCTCTCTCTCAATCGCACGCACGCACCGCACACACACACACACACACACACACACACACACACACACACACACACACACACACACACAAGTATTGTTTAGAAATACAGCCTGAAAGAATCAGGAATCATAGGCTCATAGCTGCCAGCGCTTACTATTTGTGTCGCTAAAATATCTGTTATAGATCGTCATATATTTTCTAGGTTTGCATCTAAGACTGCAAATGTGGGCAGTCTGGCAATATGACGTTGCAAGAGAAAGGAAAAAAAACGGCCGCGTATCTGTGTGCTTCGCTCCAAAGAACGTTGAAAGAAGATATTCTTCTGTCTGGGTGCGCTGCATGAGATATGTTGCCATCTGGCAGTGATGTGAAAAAACGAAAGTTTTTTTAGAACGCAGAGCCGCTGGTAGGTGGCAGCACCAGGTCGTTTTACTTCGAGGTATTGTTTCTGCTATCTTTAGATACCAGAGTTGCGCATCTGTTTTCCCGACGGCGCCAGAAATCATGCCTTGCGGAGAAGCTGATGCAAAGACTGCGCCACGAAAAGCGGATGCCGTCCAGCTATATTCTATTCAGTGAGCGTCGTGCGCTCTGTAGCTCGTTTGCTGCGAACTGGTTCATTTCTTTCCTTTATATTAATGTCTTTAAGCATCGAAAGCAAAGTATATGCATAGATTTGTTAGTATTTTCGAAAAACATACTGAAATTATCGATAATTTAGGCTTAGCAAGGCGCTCCTCGAGTCTCACGGGACATACACTTTGTTTTTGTCAGTTGTTGCTTACCTTCTGAGCTGGCGATGCCACTTGACGGGGTTGCAATGGTGGAGCATTTTATTTGGCACTACGATACGCCTTTGCGCATTCCGTTACCGGACAGACTAAAATATGTTTTTTGTACTCCCGTGGCACGGTCTCGAAAGCAGGTGTATCGTCTTTCTTCGCCGGTCATTGACACGCCAAACAATGATGGTGGGCGACACGCTTCGTTGATTGGCGACAGGCTTAAGCAAGTCACCTGCAAAAGCGTCTTGTGGCTTTATCTCGTAATAGTCGTTGCTAGCCAGGCCTGTACGCAACTCTGCTCCCGTAGGAAGCATATGCAGGAACTCTAGTTTTATATGTAGCCCTTGAATTCTTTAGCGAATCGTAAGAAACACCTGCTTTTTTGTTCATGGCGTCACATCTTCAGTGCAGCGTATTAACAGTTTGGTCTTTAGAATTAAGTATCTATGCGTTTTCTAAGTAAAAGACGCACTACCTAACTCTTACATATTGATGTTGCACCTCAAAAATGCACAATATCTGCTTTTCGATTGACAGCGTCTACAAGTATGAATGCACCCACAAAATCAAGATGGGTGGCCTTTCAGCACAGGCTTAAATTTTCGCCTGGTTTCTGAGTTGGTCTGGTGGTGCGCAGCCACAGACATCGTACCAACCTATACCTATTCATTAGATTATTAAGTTTTCATTGCGTTGTCAAATAAAGGAGGTGTCAGCTCCGCCGCAATAATTCACTATTGCTGACATATTCCTCATCCCATAGCTTCTCGCAAAAAGAAAAAAAGTATGGCAGCTCCACTAATAAAACCCGCGAAAGGGCTGAGCACGGGCATTCAACTATTGCCGTTTGTAGAGTTCCCAGTGCTCTTTTTACCGAAGCGTCTATAACGCCAATGTTTGAAGTAAGCGGTTGCCCCGGCACGACTAGAACCTTGTTAGAAGGATTCGTATACTCCCTGTGCGATATGTGCGCCACTTTCTGTTGCACTTTACCAACTTGCTGTTTTTTGCAGCAGTTCAGATACGCGGTGCCTGCAGCGAAATCCGTCAGGTCGTTTCCACCTGCATATATTGCAACGCAGAGCCGGTAAGCGTAGAGGGAGGGGCAATCTGCCGCTCGGCATGGTGGTGGCACCCTCTCTTGCACGACTGCGAAGTCAGGCGCGACTTCCCTGAACGTTCTTAGCTATATTTAGTGAAATGTTGTCATTACTGAATATTTACTTTTATTGTTTATAATATTTAAACTTTGTTTGGTTATTTTAACCCGAGTTTAAGCATCGCTAGCTTTGCAGTGGCATTTAATGACTGCTTTGCTGTGAGCGTGATCACGCTTTGTGAGATGCATCAATGGACGACCAGCATGGTGCCTTAAGTGCTCCGCACTTAGTAGTGCTCAACTGCAACTAATGGAAAATACCCTAGTCAGTGTGGTTTATGGGCGGAGCTATTATCAACGTCAGAATAACGGGTTTTATTGTCATCAGGTAAAGTGACGTTTCATAAAAATCAATCTACAAAAACATTTTTTACGATCTGCGTTTTGTAATTGTATTCAAGCTTAATCTTTAGAGGCGAGGCGTGCAAAATTTGACACAGAGAAGAATTCTGGTAGTTAATCTATACAACCTCGCCCAGCACATCACTTCAGTTTTAATTAATTTTTGTAACTTTCTTGGCATAGCCCATTTTTAGACTTACGTGTAGCTTTTCACCCTTGCAGCATGATATATGTTGCAAAATATCATCTTCGTAGAAATTATTTTATCTAAATCAAGCCCAGTTTGATGGTCGCTTTTCTTTTTGTGTTTACTTCAAAGGGCCATGACACAACGGCGGTGGCGATTTGCTGGACATTGTATATGATGGGACTGCACCAAGACCACCAGCGAAAGGTTCACGAAGAATTGGACTCTGTCCTGGGAACGCATGCAGAAAAGGACGTCACTACTGAACACATGAAGGAGCTTCAGTATCTCGACTGCGTCATCAAGGTCCGTTTGCTTCTTTCCTTTATTTTCAAGCACCATTAACTGTTTTCACCAATCCCGAATTTTAAAAAGTCCTGATTATGCATTAGTATCATAACATCTATCAGTGTGCGGTTCTTTCGAAGTATGCTAATTTGAAAGCGTTATATGCTCCATGAAGCAAGGTATCCGTAGTCCGTTCGGTAAGCGGTGTTACCACCTAACAGCAGAAAAACCAGCGACATCAAATTACGACATCATGTTATGTCATGGGATAAGAACGTCGAAATAATATTGCAACCCATGAAGTTCGCTCACAAAGACGCGTCGTATACATTAGCACTCAAGTAAGGACACTTATCTGCGTATGTAACTTTTGTTAAGCTGATTTAACCCCTCTCATGTCATTATTATGATTTTATTATTCATGTTTACGAACATAGAGAAGGAATGATTTCAGGCTGTTGTACGCCACCCTTACATATACGCATTCTCATTGACCACTCTTCTGTTTCGACATCCCATCTCTTCTTAGCGCTCTCTACTTGTAATTAACCCTTGAACCACAAAATGCCATATAATGGCATCAATCTTGAATACAGAATTGAAACGAAATGTTATCACTATCGAAAACATCATGCGTAGCGTCAGCGCTGCTTTCCTACATTTTCACATCATTGTTAAAAAACTCATTTTATGAGAAGGTAATGTTATGCGAATAGTTCTTCTGTTTTGCTATATGAGCAAGATATGCACTTGTTAATATTACTATTACAAACACAAGTCCTACACTGATATTATCTGAAGGTATTATCATTCACTTTCTAACATGCCACTTTCAACTGAGTTTTACCCCAGGTGGTCGAAATTTCCGGAGCCCTCCACTACAGCGTCTCTCATAATCATATGGCGGTTTTGGGACGTTAAACCCCACAAATACATACATACAACTGAGTTTTAATTTTTACCAAATGAAATGATGAGATCTTTTGTTTTGTTCTCTCTAAGGAATGCCAAAGGCTCTTCCCGTCGGTACCAATTATCGGTCGTGAGAGCCTAGAAGACTTCAAGCTAGGTACTGACCTCACATGCAGATATTGAAATGCGAATGAACATAGGAGTACCTTTCTAATTTAACATGCATCCGGTCGAATTCTCTTCTAGGGGACTACACAATTCCCAAGGGCACAACGATCGACGTCTTCATTTACGCACTTCATCGAGACCCGAAAGTCTTTCCAGACCCAGAGAGGTTTGACCCGATGCGATTCCTGCCAGAAAACATAAGCAAGCGTCATTCGCACGCTTTCATCCCGTTCTCGGCTGGATCAAGAAACTGCATAGGTAATGGCGATTTCCATGAAAACGATGTAAAACTTGGCGTGCCGGTGTGGTAGAATTATATGACCATCATTACCACATAGACCAACATGTGGTAATAAAACATAGCGGGTAACCAACAATAATGCTGCGAAGCTATTAACGCAATATTATCTGCCAATTTGAGCACACGGCTTTAAATGAAGACACGAAAAGGAGTCAATTTAGTGAGATGAGCAAAGCGGTCACTACAATATCAACAATTTATAACGTTATGCGAAGTGAGGCTGGCAGCTAAGTCATTCATTATTTTACCTTGCGTAATTGTACCAAACGCTGGCATTGTGGCAAACGTCGCCGCTGCACCTATCAAAGCAATCGTGTTTTCTAGCGCTTTAATGCAAACTGAGGAATGCGAAAACAACACGTATAAATGTGTAAGCCTCCTGCTGATCCTTGTCAAGATACTGTCCGTGCGATCGCTCCCGCCCGATCAAAGGGCGCAGTTTCTGACTAAGCAACACAGCCCCCCTCCGCCGTGAACTCTTATGCAACCTATGGAGGACGGCTCGCGCCTTTCCCCTCCGATTGAGGCGCAATCGTCGGCTGCCCTCGCACGCTTCAAGTCACAGACTGAACATACAATGCGTAAGGCGATGTTATAAAGCTAGGACTTCACCATGAACTTTGCCTCCATCGCGGTAGAGCAGTGGATATGGTGCTCGGCTGCTGACCCGAAGGTCGCGGGCTCGATCCAGGCTGCGGCGGTGGCATTTTGATGGAGGCGAAATGGTTTAGGCTCGTGTTCTGAGTGATGTCAGTGCACATTAAAGAACAGCAGATGGTCAAAATGTCCGGAGACTTCCACTGCGGCGTCTCTCATATTCATGCCATAGTTTTGGGACGTAAAACCCTAGGTGATATTTTAAAATATTAATTATATACTTGCTATTCTTTGAATATTATTACTATTGTTACAATGAACCTCCCACGGTGAAGCCAAAAGTGCGCCTTTAGGGCCCAAGTGAATATGATCGCAATAAAATAAGCCTGCGAAGCTATTCGAACAAAGACAAAAGGCATGAGTGCATTTAAAACATGACATCTAAAGCCAACAGCTTACTGCCAAGGCGTAACTCGAAATATTTAGTGGTAGTTTTCGTCCACTAATACATTATCTATTCACTATCAATTTTACGGTTGTGTGCCAACTTCTCGTATGAAAGAAAAAATATAAACAAGACATCGATCTTGTCAGCTGATACAAAAGGTAGTCTATAATGTCTCGCAGGAGTGTAAGAAATACGCTCATAAATCGAGGTCTTCTACGAGCGTTCTCTGACCGAATAGCGCATTTCACGCGTTGTATACACTTGGCAACTTTGTTTTTTAAGGCCTCTTGAAGTGTAATTTTAAGTACAGGCCTAGCTAGATACATATTTTTCTAATTGTAACGGTAAATAGTTGCTGAGTACGTAGTGCGAACATTAAAAGGTTCAAGCAATTACTGGTGACTTCATTTTGTTTTTGCCAAATGCAATGCAAAGTCTCCTTACCTGGTTCAATTTTCAAAGTGACCTAGTGATAGCCTAAATGAGTCCACATATCATCAGCCTCCGCAGTTTTACGAAATATTTCGTTAATGTTTTAGATGCTTAGCAGTTCTTTGACTCGCCTGTGTAACGCTGTCCTTCGGCCGAACGCGCCGCGTGCCGAAGGAGTTGGCACGGTACCAAGTAGGTCACACCGCTGCTGCGCGTTAACATCACGCTGCCCTTGGAGTGCTCGCTCTTCCTCGCCAACCGCGCGCTTGCCGTGGCGCCCGCAGCTGCAGCTTCGTCCGTTCACCCGCAACACCTGCCGCGACCGCCGCTCGCCACACCGCTGACTCGTCGGTTCACGCGCGATAAACCTGACGCGCGAACAATACACACGTTGAAACATGTCTGTACGTGTCACCTACAAGACCTACGCCAGCCATTGCTTCAAACAAATCTTCTAGGGCTCTCAGCAGCGCCAGAGTTAGCGCCGTACAGTCCGTGACGCCACCCGTGCGCAAGGCTGCTATTTCGCATCCCATCAGGGTTCCTTTCAGGGAAATGGTCAAAGTTTTTTATGCAATATATCTGTTCCGTTGAGCCCTCTCAGGTACTGCTGTGTGGACAAAATCTTTAGTTTCTGATCTATTCATTCTTCGCAGAAAAGTAGTTCAAGCACTTATAGGCACGAAAAAAATAGTGATTTTAGCATGATATAAGACTTGAGGTGATAAATATAAATGAAAATGTGGCCATTATTAAGGATATGCGCGTTTTCACGACCACCTTGCTCTGCCAGATGTCTACATTTTACGTCCGAAGTTCTGAAGATGCCCTTCTTATTTCGACTGCAGGTCAACGGTTTGCAGCAATGGAGCTGAAAATTGTGATCTCCACCATCCTACATAACTTCACCGTGGTGGCGTTGGATCAACGTGACAAGATGCTCCTCTCCAGTGACCTGGTGTTGAGGGCAGCTAATGGAATAAGGCTTTCTCTGACGCCAAGAGTTTGCGGATAGCTTCCAAATACGCCTGTCATTAGGACGTCGCCCAAGTTTGTTTGCTGTGTCTTTTTTTCTAGTGTCTGTTCGGAATATACATGTAGTACAGTTCAATAACATATGTGTGAATCCTGTAAAGGCACGTGAAATTACCTCTGTAAATAAAGTTTAGAATGACAGACAATTGAGCTAGTTGGTACGTCATCATTCTAAAAAAAGGCAGGGCATGCATACACGAACACAAAAAGGAGGTCAGGACTCCACAAACGCCTACTAACAACTGTAGTAGGGTTGACAGGCGGGCTAGTTGGTACAAGTTCATAATGGAATAATTAGAAGCGCAAACCAACGGGACACAAGAGAAGAGACAAACAAGCGCAGACGGAAACTCAGTTTATTCAGAGAAGTTATATACCAGAAAGATGAGAAAGGGAAAGGGATGAGAAAGGGTTTACATTTATCCGCCCATTGCAAGAAGTGTGGCTGCGTACCTGATTTTTCGCGCACGTCTATTCTGTACAACCATCATGACACGAAAACTAGAGAGATTGCGGAAGCCTTTTTATTAAAAAGAATATTGATAGTTGTGTTAGTTCACCGTCTATATCACTGTTAGTTTGTGACATATCGTTTCTGGACGACACCTGATCAATGTAGAACCTTCTCCCCAGTTGTTTCCCTTTCTCATCTTTCTGGTATATAACTTCTTCTCTGAATAAACTGAGTTTCAGTCTGCGCTTGTTTGTCTCTTTTCTTGTGTCCCGTTGGTTTGCGCTTCCAATTATTCCATTACTAAGAACTGATTGTGCGCACAACGGCGGAAAAGAAAGAAGGTACGAAAACGTATCTGCGCATGCCCTTACAATATGCGAACCTGTTAATCTGACATGCGTGGGTGTCTACAAAAAAGGTAACTGTTAAGACATTTGACTTCATTTGTATGCAAATTGTATGAAGGTTGGCTCATGCATCGGCTTCCACTATTATCGATCTGCCATGCCTCTATCACCAGACGAATTTATTCATTCATTTTCGCTCAAAATTTGGAAATCGCGAAATTAGTGGGAAAGTGTTTTTTGCCACAAAAATTACTTTTTTTTTCAGGCGAACATTTTTTTTCTGCGAAACAAACTTCGGAACCATTGTTCTGGCTCTAATACCTAGGTTCATCAAAAATTTTATCAAAATAGGAGATGGTGACCAGAAACTCGCGTTCGATCTTGTCTGCACACGCCCGAACGCTCGGGTGCAAGGAGCGAAATATTCGCATAAACGGCGTGCACTGCCGCGAGCCTACAGTGTGTGCCAGGGAGACACGGAGCTGTTTCACATATACCAAATTTGGTATTACGAGAGGTGAATGGATGACGAAGTTATATGACTGGCGTAAACATGATAATCATAAGATTATCATGTGATTATCACATCATAATAAGATTATCATAAGATTATCAAGCGCGAAAAAAGGAAAAAAGGGCAGGGTACCCTGTCTACCCTGTCCTTTTTTTCCTTTGTTCGCGCGCTGAAACAATCTTGCAAATATGACTACGCACCAACTAGCCCAAGCTTCCACTCTTGTGAATTATGAGATGCGTGTCTTGTAAAAGATGACTACATGCTACGCTCATAGCGCACTCGTGACCGCTTCGGTATATATCTACAGCTTCACATATACCGAATTTGGCATTACGTGGTGCGAACGGACGACAAAGGTAAATAACACACTCATACATGGTAATCAAGAAATGCGTGTCATGTAAAACATAACTACATGCTACGCTCACAATGCGCTCGCGGCTGTTTCGCTAGCTTCACATATACCGAATTTGGTGTTGCATGACGTGAATAATTGGCGATGAATATGACTGGTGCAAACATGATATTCGTGACATGCGTCTCATGTAAGAACATGAATGCATACCACGCTTATGATGCGCTCACGGTTGTTTCCCTAGCTTCACATATACCAAATTTGGTATTACGCGACGTGAATAGGCGACGAAGGTAAATGACACGTCCAAACATTATAATCATGACATGTATGTCCTGTGAAATGTGACTAAATGCTTAACTCATAGCGCGTGGCCGTTTTGCTATAGTCTAACGTATACCAAATTTGGTTTTACGAAACGTGAATGGACGACAAAAACAAATGCCATGCGCAAACTTGATAATCATGACATGGAAGGGATGTACAGCATAATTTACATGCCTACCACTGCTGGTGCTGGTATTGTAAACGTCAGAAGTGCTGTTGTTAGGCGACTATAAACAACATACTTGCATATTATTTAGATACGTGAGTGCGCATAACATTTCTACTTGTGTTCACTGTGCACTACGTCCGTCCGCCTCGTAACATTGTGATAATTTCAATGTGACATATCAACCTTCCTCATTCGTGCTTCGCATATATTCGATTCCCACTATACGTGAGATCTCCCAATATTTTATTATTCTACGATTATGTTATGGCTGTGCTGAAGGAAATGTTCACCGGTACCCTGGCAGATACGCGTACGGACACAACGCGTTCGTACCGCAACCACAAAGCCTGTTTTTATCAAAGCGCGCAGGAGTTTGCGAGCTCGCAGTGAGCTACCGCACCATCTACCGGTTCTAGCGCAAACGCTTTGAGTGTAGCCTGCTTGCCTGCGGCGCCAGAAAAACAGTTCTACCCTCGGCGAAATAATAGAGAGTTTTAGTACTGGGTACGCTGCGTACGTGGCGGCGTTGCGTACGTAAGGACGCCACGTTCTGCGTAGTGCGCATGCGCGGACCGCAACGCGCACGTATCGCAGTACGTACGCAGCCGCTGCGTACGCACGCATGAGATGCGTGCGTGCGTGCGTGCGTGCGTACGTATGAGGTGATCGCGCCACTCTCGAACAAGTTCGCGACAGCGCGAGACTTTGTTTTGCAATATGGCGGCATCGAAGGCAAGCACCGACCGGCTCTGTGGCTTAAAATATGGCCATAATCTGGCTATAACACTTGGATTGGCTCACATTGGCTGTCAACAACACGTGCTTCTATTTTGAT
The DNA here is from genome assembly GCF_013339725.1 of Rhipicephalus microplus. Classification (NCBI taxonomy): domain Eukaryota; kingdom Metazoa; phylum Arthropoda; class Arachnida; order Ixodida; family Ixodidae; genus Rhipicephalus; species Rhipicephalus microplus. The sequence goes on along the minus strand of NC_051166.1, from coordinate 132,501,685 downwards.
CTACCATATGGCGCAAAACGCTTCACGGTCGTTACGTACGCGGGTACTACGGCGTACTAAAAGCCGATTAGTGACAAACGACGCCACGTTACGCAAGGCGCTTGCGTGATGCGTACGTAGCACCATTCCGCAGTACTAAAACTCTCTAATCAGATGGTCGGCCGGCGTTCGCACATACAATGTTTGCCTTTGCGATTCAGGTGCTTTTCTGGCTGGTGTTAGTCGCGTTCGTTGCGCTAATCTCTCTTGTAGTCGCCGTTCTCTGCGCTGTTCGGGTAGTGAGAAGAGCTATCTGAAAGAAGTTCGCTCGTTTCCCTGCATGGTCCGAACGAGGATACACCCCTGCGACGGCCGTTGCAGCAACATATACTTGCCACGTCTGCGATGCACTGGAGGCCGTGCAATGTCTGTGAGTGCTTCCAGCTCGACTGATTTGTTATTCGGGATTCGACTTCGCTTGAAATGCCCCAAAAATGGCGTGCTTTTAGATAACGTCGTGAAAATTCGCCACTACTCGCGTTATTCTAAAGACTGCGGTGTATCGCTTGAATCAATCCTAGAAATTTTCAGGATTTTCAACGTTGACTTTGATGAGTAAAGAACGCGCTGAACGCTATTTCGTTTTCTATGACTGTGCTTCAGGATACCTTTAGCCTTTGAGTATTCGCCAAAGTAAATTTTCACGTAACCATCCCCCAGCATCATTTACGACGGGTTCCGCTGTATTCACAAAAGCGCTCAAATACATCACCGTGCTTGCAATCAAACGTCTGCTGTTCACGCGTAAGGCGCCGAATTTAAACAATCAATTCGTGCCTAAACACACCCTGCTATTCACGCAAAGTCTCCAAACTCCCACTTTCAACTCTTTTGTTTCTTTTGTGCGCCGGAAGAGGCAGACTGGCAGTGGAATGCAGCTAGAGTGTATACTATAGCTATGGCGAATTCCATTGAGAGAACAAGAGTAAAAGGGCAGGGCAGTAAGGAGGGGGGAGGCAGGTGACGGTGGTGGTGAGTGGGGAGACCTTGTGTGGAAACATTCCAAGCCCCGGCATATTATCTCTGGGGCAGCAGCAAAATATGCATGAAATCAGTCAGCCAAATGTTCTTCATTATCCTAATACCTAGTATGTTTGTGCAACGACGCATTCGGCAGACGTCCAGCTGTCATCGTAGCCAACCGTGCAAAACAGCGGTGTCAAACTACACATGGTTGCTACCACTGCCGCCGCACTCACTCGCTGAATAAAAATTCGGAGACTGTGACGTTAAGGCCCACGTGATTCGTTGTACTGCGCCTATTCCGCTTTTTAGGCGAGAGCACTGCAAACTGCACCTGTTTCCTCTCGGCGCAGGAAAACCACTCTCACTCTACCAATGGATGACAGTGCTGCTCCACCTGTTAGACTAATGAAACACGCCCGCTCTAAAGAGAGCACATTCAGCGTGCTTTTGAATGCTCCTGCTCTTCCAGTGGAATTCGCCATTAAGAGAGCGCAGCGGTTCCGCCTCGGCCCACGCCAATAGCGAAGCTGCGCCAGTGGCGAATTTTTAATTGCTAGTGTCAAAGCGCACGCGAGAGAGAAAAACATTGGCCCCATTCTGCATGTTACACTGCAAATGTTGTCGACAGACGATGGTCTTGCGCCTGGAGAGAGCGAACAAAACGTTTATATGATGTTCTGCGCAAGAAAATTGGTGAATGCTATTCTGGAGGCGCAGCGTTAGAGTGCCTCGAGCGTGCATCGGAGGCGAACGAGCGCATCAGGTCACCTCACACGTGAGACACGAGCGCTATCTGGCAGTTATCTTGAAAAACAAAGCGCGTGGCGTGCGCGCCCGTCTCGAAGGTGATAAGGTGGAGAACGCAAGGCGACGGGTAGGTGCCACTACTGTGTCGTCTTAGCAAAGCCTTGGAAACACTTGCCTTTTCGTGCAAGCGTTGCATGTCGTATGTCTTTTCTAGTAAAAGACACACATACAAAATATCAACGTGTTGTTATGGTGCCTCAGATATGCGCAATAGTGGCGTTTTAATTGACAATCGCACAAGTATGAACGCTATATTTTGAGCAATATTGGTGGACGCTGTGAATGGGGTCGGCTGGTTGGAATCGTTTGGTGCCGTTTAGGGTACCGTTAAGAGGGGACAAAGAGACAAATGTACAGACAGACAGACCGAAAATTGGGGGACTTTAAGCTTCGCCTTTAAGAGTTGAACGCGGTAGCAAGATCTGGCCCCTAGTGCACCGTTTAACCACTAAGTGCATACTTAATAATATGTTTTGTTACATACACACGCACGTTCACAAACACGCACACAGTAGATTAGACCAGCGCGCGCTATTATCACCGAATGGGCTCGTTTTTATCGTGACACCTGTCGAACAAAATGCGTAAAAGGTGCCCTGAAACACCTTTTCAGGTAACTATGGAATGAATTCACTAGAAGAGCTTATTGCTTCACGAATTCAACGCCGCAAAAATTTTAAGAATTCGTCCAGTGCGAGTGGAGTTACAAAGGTTTGTCGCATGCTGCAATTGCATTATCTCTTCTCTCGTACCGACAAAAGCGCTGGAAGCTAAACAGGGAGGGGAGGCAGGGCAAAGAAACTGCCGCGCCTCGCGACCTTGAGCACTTTTTTTTTCTTCGAACGCGTGGCTTTTTCAGTGTTATTGCGCGTGCGCGCGTGGACAAGTAGCAGCCTCGCATGGCTATTTCGGTAACTTCAATTTGTAGCCACAGACGCACAGACGATCTTTCGCTCTCAACAAACGGGGCCGATGCCGGCGGCGGGTTTTCTGCGACACGAGCTCTCCAACGCTATCCCGTTAAAATTCTTGCGTCGAAGGTCCCCAAGAAAGAATGCCGTCTTTAAAAAGGAGATAAAAAAAGGGCAGCGTCTCCTGTGCCACGCGGCGCAGAAGCCAGCCCCACACAGAAGTGGATCCTGCGCCGCACGGAAATGACGGCACTTTAAAAATTATTACCTAAAGATATTTGAATGTATAAATTATTATTGTGTAATACGTTAAAGCTACAAAGATTTTACTAAGGAGGTGTATGGCGAGTCAATCAGCCTACATGTGTCAATTAAACAGATTGTACAAGTATTTTAAATACAGGGGGCGCCATGGGCGCTGTGGCTGCGAAAGGTAAACAGTGCGAGATGGTAGGTGTCTGCGATGGGTATTGGTGGTGACAACTCCCGACAAAATCGTGGCCATGGCCTAGGCCACGCCAAAGAAGGACCGGAGACCCTTTGTCGTCGCTGCTTCATATGATTGCTGGATGCCCAGTTGAACCTGGAGGGAGCTAGCGCGGCCGTCCACCACGCCAAAGCTTCATCTGAGTGTGTGCGCCATGAAGTTTCTCAGGATGAAGTGCGGATTATTGTTGTTGGACGTACTGTATTTTTGAAATTGATATACCAAGCGCGGTGTTGTCAAAGGTAAAAGTGTTCTTGCTGCCGAGTTTTGCTTGTCGCAAAGGGCAAAGTCGACGATGAAATAAATGCTTTTGCACAGTTCACGTGTGACATGCATGAAACACCAGTGCGTCTGCGAGGTGTTCTTACGATGGATGGAAACAACTTTATTGTAGTGTTCTTACGAAGCCTGTGATCTCCGAAAGCCAAAGCTACTGCATTGCCGGCTGTTTTGTTAAGTGCGAACACGTACGGCCGTTCTTATGCGTTGCTACGTAATTGCTCCCGTGCTGTCACAGGCCGTGCGTGTTATTTAGCAAGGCTGACAAGCTGTTTTGTAGCTAGATGGGCTAATGCCGTCGTCACTTCCTCTTGGGCATCATTTATCAAGTACTGATCGCCTAGACCGTTGCGGTGGCAAGTCAGTATTTTGAAGCGGCCTGCCGGTTACCTCGTCAAGTGATGGTACACAGAGAGACATAAAAAAAATTCCTGATACTACGTTGCAGTGCGCCTTTCGGTCATCAAAACTTTGATAAACCGTGGAAATCAACATTCCTGACACGTGTGCCGGAGAAACCAATGCAGCCAGCTGCACATGTGTGTTTCGTGTCCTTTTGCGTGTCGCCGATTAAGAGCAATAATTCGCAAAACACTTTATCATAATAAATATAGCCAATTCTGCGAGAGTCATCAAACATCCAATAATAAAGGGCTTGTGGACAGGACCACCAGCAGCAGCAAGCCAGGCTGACGGGATGCCGATGATGAGGCGCAATTGTTAAAACAATACATACGCGAGCGAAAAAAGAAAAAAAGTAACAATTACTGTCATAAGGTTCGAACCACCGACCTCACCAGTTCTTATTTTGCCGCTACTCCGCCACAGCTGCTAATTGGTTCGGAACGATCAACAAGCTGATTTTGTATTAATGTCATGATAAACCAAGGACTTTTTTTTTACTTTTACGTTTGCACGTAACCTTCAATTTCTTCTATCCTTACGACCGCTAAACACTGACTATTCAAACGAAGCGCCTAACCGGAAAAGTGCATGACGTCAATTCCGTGCTGCGTATATTTCTAGACACTGTAGTTTCTGTGTGGGGGTGGCTCGTGCGCCGCGCGGCGCAGCAGTCTCTGCCTGAAAAAAAGAGCGAGCCAGCACCTCCGGCAGTAGCGCTTGCTCGCTATTGGTTCATAGTTTAAGGCGACCGCACGTTTGCAAACGGACACATGGATGGAGGAATGGCGGTCTTTTTTGCGGCTGTTCCATCGAGCGGAAGCACCCACGATTTCAGGCATGCAAACGGTGGGGGTGCGGCTGTTAACCTTTGGGGGGGGGGGGGGGGAGCGCATAGTCAGCTCTTTACATGGACATAATAGGGAGGGGTATGGCGACTCGTGTGGACAGGGAGGGGGGGGGGGGCAGCGCTGCGATGGACCTTCACTCTCCCCCCACCTGTACCCTGAAGGGGAACTGTACAGGCGCTGCGCCATGCTACCAACTGGGCTGCAGAAATTAGGCGTCTTCTTTCTTCTTCTAACCACTACCACCACAGCCTCACCACACACTTTTTCTACCTTTCGTTTATGCGTCCCCTTTCCCCTCTTCCTCAAGGAGCTAAGCTGAACCGTGCTTCCGCAAGGTGGTCTAGTGGCTAAAGCACTCGGCCGTGTATGTGCTGGTCGCGAAATCGAATCTCAGCTGTGGTGGCCGCATTTTTGACAGAGGCAAAGCTTCAGACCCGTGCGCTTAGATTTAGGCCCACGTTAAAGAACCCAAGATGGTCGAAGTTTCCGGAGCCCTCCACCATACGGCGTTTCTCGTAGTCATATGGTGGTTTTGGGTTCTTAAACCCCAACAATTAATATATTATTATCTGTTTCGTGAGGCATGCTCAACCGCATGCACATAACACGCTGTTATAATGCTTGTTAGGTTAACTGACGCTTGTTAAGAGACGACTGGTAATGAATGTGCAAGAACGGCACAGGTTAGTGAGCTTGATTCTGTAACCGTTGTGTCACATGTCACATGGTATTCGCTATGGATGAGTGGACGAGATTGAACGTACACAAATACAATGGCACGCTTCTAAAGGATCTAGGTTGTAGGAAACCGTATCCGATAGATATCGTCGAATATAACAAGTCTACACGAATTACGCAATGCAAGCGACTGCAATATTGCTTTGTTTCGCTGGTCATACCCGTCCTTCACATAAGATTGCAGTGCCCTATACTTGCGTGGACGACGTGAAATTAACCAAAGTGTTGAAAATAAACGGGTCAAGTAGATCGTGGATAAAAAAGCTCCGTGGTTTCGAAGCCATATCAACATGCTGCAAGGTATAATCGAATATCCAGAGAGAGTCACTGACAGAACTTGTGCTTGAAAATGATCGACCAACGCCCTACATGCTTCTGCTACGTGGCAGCTTATTAGGAGGACACTCTTATAACGTTTCTGCAGCCACGAAATACACTTCCAGGATTGATAGGGTGTACTATTCGCCTGGTGCGCCACCGTTGACTGCACTGCGAATGGCGCTCCGGTGACGCAAGAGGGACAATACGGCTCTTGTCGTCTGCTAGGCTTTAGCTAAAACAGCTGCCCTTTCAGTACTGTTTGCTCATGTAGGCACACTTGCATTTGAATCATCTTTTGTATATCGACAATCAGGTTCGTGCCCCCCCCCCCCCCAATCCAAGTATCTAGGGTAATTCATCGGGCTAGGTGCTGTCGAAATATCTTGCCAGAAAACGCGATTGCCTTGCCCAGCAGGTTAGCTAGTGGAAGAGAAGAGCTGTCAATATGTGTATTCGCAGAACTTAGTGTTCTATAAACAGCCCTACAGCTGAAAAGCCAGGCCTGCGCGGAAGCCGCAGCACAGTCAAAGCAAAAGCTATAGAAGAGCGGCCTTTCAGAGCTTCTTCTAAACACTCATTGGGTAACTGCTGCAAGCACAGCCCCGCGGTGGTGGTCTAGTGGCTAAAGTACTCGGCTGCTGACCAGCAGGTCGCAGGTTCGAATCCTGGCTGCGGCGGTTGCATTTCCGATAGAGGCGGAAATGTTGTAGGCCCGTGTACTCAGATTTGGGTGCAGGTTAAAGAACCCCAGGTGGTCGAAATATCCGGAGCCCTTCACTACGGCGTCTCTCATAATCATATGGTGGTTTTTGGACGTTACACCCCACATTTCAATCAATCAAATCAATGCTGCAAGCACACTTGCTTGATAACCAATAGGCATTAATAACAAACTTTTTGGTAGTAGGCCGGCATTCGCTATGCCATTTTTGTCATTCTTCTGAGAAGCGTGGTATCCGATAAACACTTGCAAGGAATTTTGTGCCAATGGTTCATGCAGTGGCTGACAACGATGAGGAATTATGGCTGAAGTAGGTATGCGCCACAGTTAAAAGGGGAACAAGAGCAAGCTTTTGTAATGGGTTGGAGCATCAAACGACTCACTTCGTATACACTATCCGCAATGTGCGACGACTGGTTGTTCTTTAGCTGTTTTAAAGCGCTTTATAAGTCGTACTAACGCGATTGTTTTCCCCACATCAAGCCTGCCTAAGGCAAGCTTGCCAACAAGTCACAAGCACCGGCGTAGCTCAGAAGTGGAATACATAGCTGGCAACCAGCGGACTCAGGTTCAACCCCGACTGTGTCATTGGTGCTAGTTTTTTTCCCCTAATTTCGCGCTATGTGGTTACGGACAATGGCGGCAGCGGCAGCGGACAACTGTGCGTGACCCGATTTGTGAAATGATAACAGCTTACGCTGTAAAAAGAACGCGTTCTTGGCGTGGATAGTGCCTCTTTTGAGACATACCTATAGCTGCTAAAAGTAGCACTCAGAATGCGAGGGCGGCGGTGCGGGTGGCCGCCCATGTGGTGGCCTTTCAGCGCTTCAGCAGGAGGAAACATTCATGCTTCGCTCACGATTTCCGTCATCGCGGGAACTTTGTATACAAAACGTTTACCGACATAGATATAACCTAAAATTTTAACAAAAAGTGGTTTATTGCTAACGAAAAGAGTCGATTGGCCGAGTTGGCATTGCATAATAAATCTTACAACACGTGCCATCAGCGCCGAATCAAACGCGAGCAGTTGTTCATAGTGCAGTTTTCACTCTAATAAATGAACATATATAGTTACACTCGTGTGATTTGCCACTCGTGTGCATCATTGATGCTTTTGATCACGCAGTGCTGCCTAACCGGATCTTCCTTCCTGTAACTTAGTGATGACTCGACGGCGTGCACTATACAGTTCCTTTTGCTTCGTACACACACTCCACTGTTGTCATTTCATGTGGCGCCACTGGTGCAACTTAGTAAAAAAGTAACGAAAACCGGCGAAGGGTGAAAAGAAAGAAAACGACAAGGAGCGCTATTTTTCTGCTTTTTCATTTTAGCAGTTTATTAGGATTCTTTACAGCGCTTTAGCAAGAATAAACAGTACTTTCTACGAGGATCCCACCACGATCCACCAGGACTCGCCTATTGAGAGTGACACACTAGTTTATTCCAAAAACTCGATTTCAGTTGCGCCTATTACGACTTTTAGATAAGGAAGGAGCTCGCAGTAGTTCGATTCGACCACGAACTGAAAACTTCGATGTATCAAAGTAGGGATAAATATACATTGCAAGGAATACCACCGGAAAACCTATAAATATTTCATAACACACCCATGCGTCCCTTTTTTCCTCGTGCTCCCAACCTTCTTATTGTGAGTTTGAATTTTGTGTATACTTACGACGCATGCTTACAAGCAGCTGCTGCAAACTTGAATGTAATGGAACTTTGGAGCCTGTGTTGACCGCCAACTTTATTTGAATGAAAGATCATACGTCGTTTGTTATATCTCTGAAACTGTGAACAACATAATTCAAACGATGAAGCATGTTTGACAACTTAACACGAACAGCACGCTGTATAGGTATATGAACATTGCGCAGCAACGCTTACACGCAACCTGAAGCCCAAACGCAGCAGTCAGTGAACGAAAACGGGCCGGCAGGTTATTGCAAGTGCGCCGTGCATGGTCATGTAGCAGTCATGTCAACAAGTCCACGCAGTATATTTAGAATGATGTACACATTTATGGCGAGCAGACGGCAGAAATTGGCACTGCACGCGCTCTTAATGGCAATTCAACTCAATTTCGCGAAGCGTTGTGCTTAAGCTTTGAGAAAAATTGTATTAAATGAACTTGCCCACTCGTGTTTGAATGACTTGAGCAGGACAGACCGGCCGGTAGCATCGAGTAGCCTTCACGTAAGGCAAGCGCACGCGAGAAGAGCGGTACCGGAGCCCGCGCAATGACGTCACACTTGAGAGGGCGCCACTCAAAGACCTCGAGGTGAATGATAAGAGCGTTCTCGTGAGGCGCTAAACTAATATCGGTAGAGAGAGCAACCTAATGAAAAGAAAATAAATAGTTAGTCAGGAAATTTTTGTGTAACACTCAAATGACGTAGTGGGAACTCTTACGATACCAGCGCACGCACGAACGAAGTTTTTCGTCGAGGTGCAATTAATACCTAGTCGAAAGCTCCTGGCAACGTGATACTGGCTATGGTCTCTTCCTGGTAACGGGATATAGTTGGAGTGTCCGGTAGCTCGCGGTAATGCGCAGCCCAAACGGGTGGGAATGTAACACGACCCGGAGGCCTGCTGTATAGAGTTTCTGTATACGTTAGTGCAGCATTCTTTAAGCTAGTTTTGAATTTTTCTGCAAGCAACGTAGTTAGTTCGAAAATAATTACGCTGATGAGCAACAGGACAGATTACCCATTCCGATATGTGTACCTCGTAACTTTATGCTCTGCTGCTTTTATGCTTATGATTCCCGATTTCAGCTTTGCTAACATTACCAGGGACACGATGCGCACAGCTGTTGCCGCGTGTCTCTAAGCTACGACTGTAACAAGGGAGAGGTGATGTTTGGTGTTGATTTTCACTGCGGCTGGACTGGAAGTTGGCTGCGGGTCATATCGCTCGGAGGCGGGGTGGGCAATAAAAATTGAAACATTGTGGTTACCTACCAATATTAGAGAACGCGTGTATTATAAAAAGCCGGTATAGAGAGCCAGTTGTGTTAAAAATATTCACTAAAATGCTCTTACGCACATTCTGTAACAAAAGAACGAATTTTGTCTATGGGATTGGCCAAAAAAAAGGACCATGGAAATCTTACAGTGGCATATATTGAGTGAAGCAAGGTTTTCGTAAGTGAAATATAGAGTATATAAAAGCAGTCAAGGTGTTAGAAATTATGCGCAGTCCCATTCAGAAGTCTATAGAGGTACTCATAAGTTGGATTCACACAATTAGGATTATGGAGTGTGTTACTGTTTGATGCTGCACAAAGCTATGAACACTCTGCTACCACGGGCAATTTACTCACTTTGGCGCACAAGTTTAAAGCCACAAATGAGGGTCCTGAAACAGATAATTAACAAGCTTATGTACTATAGCTTCCTTATTGTGTTACAATTTTATAATCGAAGCATTCCTTAAATCGTATTAGACATGGACATCACTTTATTCGTCTCCTGAACGGCTCCTTTAGCAATTTATTCATCACAAAAATTGATAATTAGCTGGCTTTTTGTTTTGAAGAACATGTGTCTCCTCTTAATGTCAAGCGATATATTGAGAAGTTCAATGTTGCGTGTGACACTTTGTTTTCCGGATGTACAAAGCTGTTAATAGCTTGGTTCATCTGAAAAAGGAACCCCGCGAAAAAAAAAAAGTCCCATCTTTTGCTCAACGCATACTGAGGGCCTCGTAACGGCACACTCAAAACATAAGATTGGCGTACAATGGTTTATTGGTCAACTGCCGCGTCGTGCAACGATGAAGTGCCACGTGCGCCCTCTGGCAATAAAATGAATAAATCTCAATTTTACACATATCGCCGGTGCTCCTAGCCCAGACGACGAGTCGTGACATGCCTATGAATATCCAGGAAACTGGACGACTAAGAGCTAACTGTCGTAGCTCAATTGGCAGAGCATCGAACGCCTAATTGTAAAATTACGTACGCGTCCTTCTGTGCGCTAAAACTGTCTAATAAAGAGTTTTACAGCATAAAATTCTTAGTTGACAACGTAAAAGCAAGTGCTGTGCCTTTTCTTCAGCGGTGTTTCGCTTGTGAATGGATTGCAGTTATCTTTTCTGTTAGTCATAGCGATAAAAGGGACATTGCCGCCTGATTGTTCAAAGCTAAAAGTAGCAAACAAAACTAACTGCGCTGAATATTTGTATCGCCTAAGTGTTTCGCAGCGTTATATTCTGCTTATAACACTGAATATTTTCACAGAACTTAAACTTACTTTAGATATTGCGATTTCTGCTCTTGATTAGTTCCTTCTCTAGCGGTCACTAAATGCTATCCGAAGAAACATATGCCATCTTTAACCGACGACAACGTGATGATATGTATTTACTCATACTTAAAATTTTCATTGCTGGATGCTATGCATGGAAGGATGGCACGGGGAAAATAAGTTACATAACGTGCGTGTCACGCACGCGCATCTTTTTCTTTCCACACGCGCGGCTCGGGCTTACTTTCAGTGCTATTGCTAACCATCGCAGGCACGTGGCGGCTTCCCTTGGCAGCCAGTGTGAATCTAGGGAGCGGCGCACCGGGCTCGTGCACCCTCACCGAATTTTTAGGGGCGAAGCTCCTTAAGGCGTGGGCTGTGCATCCCCTGTATGTAGCCACCTCTGGTTTAGTTCTTGCAGTGTTCACTAGATGGCGGTACTTGTAGCTGATAATGAAAAGATGCAACATGTTATAAACTAGACGGCGATACTTGTAGTTGATGATGAAAGATGCGAGATGTTATAAAATAGGAATGATGTCACATATGGCGCGTGTCATTGGTGAAAGGCAATTGTTCGATTTAGTTCGGCGACGTACGCTAGGGGGAGTGTTGTAATAAAATCGAGTGGACAAAATGTACGGAGGATTCATGGTTTACCTGGTTTACCTCAAGAGCTTCACCCACTCATCATGCACTTCGGGGATATGGCGGTACTTTTTTTGCCATTCTTAGGGAGTGAAAAATAACCATTTCAAGAGGATGCCACTCCCAAAATCAAAGAGGTGCCTCCCCCCCCCCTTCTCACCCGAAAAAAAATTAGGGCTACGCCCCTAGCGGCCACGGTAACTTGCACCTCACGATGCTCAAATCAGATAATGGCCGTGAGTTCGGGTTATACGATGCATTCACTTAGCTATACGGCATCATTTGTAGAGACGAAGGTCTAGAGTACTTTGCGAGTTAACTGTATGTGCCATGCCACGTGCTGGGCTATAACGTTTGGCTCTTGTGTTCTCCCTACTAGCGACCATAAGTGTTTCTGACCATGCTGCAAAAGTGTTGCAGGGGGACTTTGAAAGTCGTGCGGATCCACTTTTGATCAAATCACCGACACCCAGTTTAAAACATCCAGATGTAAGTCTCCCTCACTTCATTGAAGACACTGGCAAATACGCTATGTCAAGAAGGATAGCATCCTCCTCGCATTTACGTACCTTACACGAATGTCACGACATATTCAGGATAGATAGCAAGAAGTGAGGAGATTGGACACAGATTTCAATGGATAATTATGCCAACACAGAGATGCTAGTATACATATGGCGACGTGGACGCTGTACTGCCGACGACGGCGATACACCAGGTATCAAACAATTTGAAAGGGAGGCGGTTTAAGCTTTATACACTTGGCAATGTTATCACACTGTGTTTGTCTGCACACCCTAAATCTTCTCCTGCTGTATCCAGCGTAACGACTGATCTGTCTATATTAGGACTTGCGCTCTTCTGTGCATTTTTCAAAACAACAGTCAATATCGGTGCGAACACGTTTTATTCTGTGCCCATAAGTACACACAGACAACACACCCTTGTGTGTGTACCATCAATTTATGTACCTACAAGCAGTTATGACATATTCACAATGAGAGTACAAGCCCCTTGTAAGAAACAGGTCAGGCTATACAGAAAATAACACGCTAGCCAAGTTCACGTCGACGATTGCACTAAGAAACGAATGGCACATGTTCAGCTTCGTGTGCTTGCGGAATCATTATTATTATTATTTATTATTATTTACAGAATACTGCAGGCTCTCTTCAGAGCCCATGCAGGAGTGGAAAAAAAAAAAAGAAAAAAAATCACAAGCAATCAGCAGTCAAGGCACACAAAATTAATAAATGTACGCATGACAATTAATATTCAACAGCAATTTTCACCACATAAATTAGTAACAATTCGTGACCAAATTAAGTATATTTACACAAAACTATACACACCAATACATATTCGCAATAACATATGGCGCAGCGATAGGAGCATTTTGGGGCTTAACGTTATGAAGTGATAAAATCAAAGTGTTCAATGTTCTGTAACGACTCAAACGGCAGGGCGTTCCAGTCTACAATGGTCCTGGGAAAAAAAGAGAACTTAAATGTATTGGTACGTGTCTGGAATGGTGTTATTGACGCAGCATGGCGATTTCTAGTTTCTCGTGACGTCAGTGGTTGTATAAACGTAGAGGCATCTAGTGCGAAATGTTTGTGTTTTAACTGAAAACACAAACATTTTTTTTGAAAACACAAACATAAGATTATTTGGTAGGTGTAGGAGAATACAAATCTCGTTGCGGGGTCAGCCTTTTATTTGGAAAGTTTATAAAGTACCGGTTCCTTATAAATGTAACTTCTCGCCACTCTTCTTGAAATTTCAGTGCGATATTGACATTAGTTCCAGAACAAAAACAGAAAACGCACGTCGGCATTGGTTCGAACACATTCGTGTTATGTGTTCGAGGTCGCACGCTTCTGTGTCCTTTTCTCACTTTCACACACAGACATGTACTATACGCAAGTATACACTAAAGGTCATTCATGAACCTAAATATGAAGGGACCACCGTACGCCCCGATAACCTATTGGGCATAACACCTAAGGGTTTCAGCGTGTCATCGTGCATCGTCCGTCGTCTGCTGCTGACGTGGTGACGGCAGATTTGCTTGTGCCGCCAAGAGAGAGTTTGCTTTCTCTCGCCACCGCTTAAGCACTCGCTTCGTAGCGAGAGAGTGCAAACGGCACGCGTTGACTGTGGAAACGCCGCCTCGCCCGTGAGAAACAATGCACTGCACAACCATTCATCAGCCACCCCGTATATATAGTCTATTTTACGGAGGGGTCTAGTGCCCCCATTTTGGGCTGTTAACTTTGTGTTTTGCAGCTTTATAAATGAACGCTCCAAGTTACGGTAGACGGATACACATGAAAATGGTGTCACTGATTCATACAATGTTTCATTGGCTTATTAATTCACATCACAATATACAAAAAAGGAGGTCAAATCCTACGTACCTTGGGAATACCTTAGGCGAAGCACGCGAAGGGAAAGTGACTGCGTTCCACTACGGCGTCTCTCATAATCATATAGTGGTTTTGGGACGTTAAACCCCACATATCAATCAATTAATCGAAAGTTACTGCGTTGTAAGTTTTTTATTGAGTGAAGTCACGTTATGAAATGACGCTATATGCACGTACCAATGTTGTGCGCACACGCATATGTAGCTAAAGATGCTTATATAATCAGTTGTTTGCACTTGCGCAACGACCCCAACAGGAACACGAGTATTAGCAACACCAGAAGTGATAAGCTGATATGAAGCGTTAGCGTTCGCGAGGATCGTAGCCCTCGACACTGCTACATGAATGAACTTGGCGAATGGCAGTTAAGTACAATTGACGTTAACCAATGGTCACGGCTGTATAATAAGAGTGCATATGTAATTTTATAAAACTAGAAAGCCAGCAGGGGCGTAGCCAGAATTAGTTTTAAAGGGGGGGGGGGTTCACACTAACCCGACCGAAGGGGGGAGGGCGTAGGCATCAGCTTTCCTCTGTGATGTGACCATCGGCAGTATTTTGAGCAGATTGTGAACACGTATATCAAAGTCATGAGAATCCCTCTCCCTATGCGTATGCTTGTGAAGAGAGTAAGTAAAAGTAAAATCATCATCATCAGCAGCAGCCTAACTACGTTCACTGCAGAACAAAAATCTCCTCCATGATCCACCAATCAACCCGGTCTTGTGCTCTCTGCTGCCAAGTTGTACCTGTAAATTTCTTATACTCATCGGCACATCTAACTTTGTCTCCCCTTCGTGCGTTCTCCGTCTCAGGGAATCCACTCAGTTTCCCTAATTACCAGTGGTTATCCTGCCTACGTGCAACGTGCCTGGCCCATGTCCATTTTTTCTTCTTGATTTCAACTATTATATCATGAACCCTGGTTTATTCCCTGACTCCCTCTACTCTCTTCTTGTATCTTCTAAAGCACCTATAATTTTCCTTTCCATCGCTCGTTGCGTGGTCGTCAATTCAAGCTGAACTCTCTTTCAAGCCTCCGAGTTTCTGCTTCGTAGGTAAGTACCGGCAAGATGCAGCTGTTATATACCTTTCTCTCTAGGATTAGTGGCAGATTACATTTATTTATATGAAAATGCTTGCCGAATGTGATCACCTCATCCTTATTCTTCTAGTTATTTCACTCTCATGGTTAGGCTTTGTGGTTACTACCTGTCTTAAGTAGACATATTTTTTTTTTGCAACTTCCAGGGTCTCTACACCTCTCCCAAAGTGGTGTTTTCTACTGAGACTGTTGCACATTACTCTAGTTTTGCGCATAATAATTTTCAGACCTACTTTTCTGCTTTCCGTGTCCAGTTCAGTAATCATGAGCAGTATTTCGTCCTCCAAGTTAATTATCAAGGCAATGTCATCAGCAAATCACAGGGCTCTAATGTTCTCTCCATGAACTTTTTTTTCCAAACTCTTTCTAATCAAGAGCCCTGAAAACCTCCTGTAGACACGCGGTCAATAGCATTAGAGAGAACGTGTCTTCCAGCCTTACGCCTTCTTTTTTGGGATGCTGTGGCCTTCTTTTTGTAGAACTAAGGTGGCTGTAGGCAGCGATGGCGTAGCGGTTAGGTATCAGCCTCACGTCCAAAAGGTCTGTGGTTCGAATCCCAGTGCCGCGCAGTTCCCAACGCAGGTTTTTTAAAAAATCCGCGTGGTGATGGAAATACAATAATAGGCCTGCGGTGCGGCTTCATCGGTGACCACTGTCGGTAACGTACTCCCTCACCAGAGAAAGATTGGCCACCCTGGTGCAGTATCTAGCCACTACCTCCCACATGCATACGTCAATAAACTTACGGCCCTCAGTTCCCAGCGGCTGTGAAGAACAGACCACGTCGGTGGTCTATCTACAACGTAGCAGAGGATGCTAATAATCTCTGGGTCCGGACAGGCCACCATTGGAATCTGAGCTTGGCAACGTTTAACGCTAAAACCTTTTCTAGTGAGGCAAGTCTAGCTGTACTATTCGAGGAGCTGGAGGGTGGTAAATGGTGTATAATAGGGCTCAGTCAGGTTAGGAGGACTGATGAGGCACTATACAGTGCTACCGAATAGGCACGTCCTTTGCGATCATGGCTTGGCTGACAGAGGAGAACTGGGTGTGGGGATCTTTTTCCACAGACATATAGCTGGCAACATTGAGGAATACTATAGCATTTATGAAAGGGTGGTAGGTATCGTAACTAAACTCAATAATAAACACAAAATGAATGCTGCTCAGGCTTATGCGCCTACATCCAGCCATGATGACGTGTTGGTAGAAAGCTTCTATGAAGACGTACAATCGGCAATGAATAACGTGAAAACACAGTATACTATACTGATGGGTGACTTCAATACCAAGGTAGGGAAGAAGCGGGCTGGAGAACAGGCCGTAGGAGATTATCGGTACTAGAAATGATAGAGGGGAGCTATTAGTAGAATTTGCAGAACGCAATAATTTACGGATCTTGAACACCTTCTACCGAAAGCGAGGGAATTGTAAGTAGACAAGGAGGAGCCCTAATGTCGAAAGTAAAAACGAAAAAGAATTTACACTGAGTGCACACCCAGGCATCGCGTAGGATGTGGAAGGGCTTGAGAAGGTACGAGGCAGTGGCGATAGAACGGTACGGTCGCGAATTCAGAAGGAACGACAGAAACTGATATGCAAGAAACCAATAGATAAGCTAGTACTGAGAGGGAAAGAAGAGGAATTCAGAGTCTCGCTTTAAAACAGGTACTCGGCTCTTTTCGAGGAAACCAGCCTTAGCGTTGACGCAATGAATGATAATCTGACGAGGATTATTGCGGAGTGTGCAGTGGAAGCTAGAGGTACGATACACAGACAGGACACTGGCAAGCTGTCCCATGAGACAAAGAACCTCAATAAGAAGCGTCAAAGCATGAAAGCTTCAAATACAAAAGACAAAATGGAATTGGCAGAGGTTTTGAAGTTGAATAATCAGCGTAAAGTATCCGATGTAAGAAGGTATAACATGGAGAAAATTAAACACGCTCTGAAGAACGAAGGAAGTGTCAGAGCAGTGAACAGAAAACTTGGGATTGGCAAAAATCAGATATATGCACTAAAAGACAAGAAAGGAAAAGAAACTAACAATATGGATAGGATAGTTAACATACCAGAAGAGTTTTACAGAGATTTTACAGTAACTGAGACAACCATGACCTTAATACAAGAACTAGCAGTAACCCAGATGGCATTCCACCAGTAATTATAGAAGTCAGAAAAGACTGGAAGGGAATGCAAAGTTGCAAAGGTTCTGGTGACGATCAGGTAACATCAGATCTATGTAAACACGGAGGACTGATTGTGCTAGAAAAACTAGCCACCCTGTTTACGAAGTGTCTTCTGACCAGAAGAGTACCAGAATCTTGGAAACATTCTAATATCATCTTAATACATAAGAAATAAGTTGACAAGAACCCGAAGAACTACAGGCCGATCAGCTTGTTCTCCATTGTATGCAAGCTATTTACAAAGTTAGTTGCTAACAGATTTACGAGAACATTAGAATTCAATCAACCAAAGGAACAAGCAGAATTTCGGACAGGCTGCTCAACAGTCGACCACATTCATACCAACAGTCAGGTAATATAGAAATGCTCAGAATACAGCCAACCACAGAACATAGCCTTTGTAGATTACGAAAAGGCGTTTGATTCAGTAGAAGTATCAGCATTCATGCAGACACTGTGGAAGCAGGGCATCGACGAAGCATAGTGCTCCGTAAAGAAAGGGATCAAATACCAATCAAGAAAGATGTGAGGCAGGGGGATACAATATTCTCAT
The DNA here is from genome assembly GCF_013339725.1 of Rhipicephalus microplus. Taxonomy (NCBI): domain Eukaryota; kingdom Metazoa; phylum Arthropoda; class Arachnida; order Ixodida; family Ixodidae; genus Rhipicephalus; species Rhipicephalus microplus. The sequence goes on along the minus strand of NC_051166.1, from coordinate 132,483,980 downwards.
TGCTCTTTACCGCGAACTTAAAGCATGTTTTCAGGGGCCTAAAATGGGAATAGATCTGGATAAGAGCGAATGGAGAGTACCTTAGTAACCTGCTCTTCGCCCATGACATTGCATTGCTGAGTAACTCATGGAAGGAATTGCAAAGGTGGTTCCTAAAATATACTGCAGAAAACGAAAGTATTCTATAACAACCTCGGAAGAGAAGAGCGCTTCAATATAGATAATAGTGCACTTGAAGTTTTAAAAGACTACGTCTACTTGGGACAGGTAATAAATGCGGAGCCGAACCACAAGATCAAAGCAACTAGAAGAATAAGAATGATGTGGAGCACATTTTGCAAGCACTCCGGAATCATGACTGGTAGATTACCACTATCCCTCAAGAGGAAGGTATATAACAGCTGTATCTTGCTGGTACTTAGCTATTGAGCAGAAACCATGAGACTTATAAAGGGGGTTCAACTAAAATTGAGAATGACGCAGCGAGCGATGGAAAGGAAAATTATCGGTGTAATCTCAAGAAACAAAAAGAGAGCAGAGTGGGTTAGGAAACACACTGAGGTTAAAGATATTATAGTTTAAATCAAGAAGAGGAAATGAATGTGGCCTGGACATGTAGCGCGTAGGCAGAATAACCGCTGGTCATTAAGGATAACTGAGTGGATTCTCAGAGAAGACAAGCGGGTTAGGAGGAGACAGAAAGCTAGGTGGGCAGACAAGATTAGAAGGTTTGTGGGTGTAAAATGGCAGCAGCAAGCACAGGACCGAGTTGACTGGCGGATCGTGGGAGAAGCCTTTCTCCTGCAATGGACGTAGTCAATCTGATGATGATGAAACTAGACAGGTCATGTCATCAGGCAGGGCACAGTTGAACGAAGCTAGCTTGCCACCATGGATTGCATGGCAGAAATTTGTTAAATGATTGTTGTTGCTGCTGGGACTCCTGCTGTTTTCACTTAGCTGCTACTAAAGTGTCGGTGGTCGCACAATAAAGCCGGGCAATATGGTGCACGGCAACAGTGTCGTGAAAGGGCCCACTTGTAGGCGGGTAACTTGAAGTATGCTAAAAGGATGCGAACCACTACAACGTGATTTTATTTCAAAAATAGGATTTCCTTGGCATAAACGTAGCACAACGAGGTTTTCGGACTGCTATTTTTGCAATCAACATGAACTTAATGTTGAATTTTGTGTGCCTTTAACGACGCATAGAGCTGAATGTAGGCAACAGAGGCGCTTTGAATAAATCTGAACCATTTGAAATGAAATTGAACACAAATGCTTTAAAATTCTATGAGTGCTGAATCGACATTTCTTTTTCAGAGGAAATTCTTCACTGACAAAGTGGTAATTTTCGCGCACTGCTGATATATTGATTATAAAGATTACGACACAAGTAGAGTAGTTATGGGCCTACAAGAAGATAAGGTGGTCTGAAGAGGGGGAGGGGCATGCGGCTGAAATTTACCCACAGTTTTATCGCGGCGTGAAACCAGCCTTGGACATACATGTACACACGCAGGCACATACGCGAAAATATTAGTTGACAGTTGTGTTTTCGAGCAGTAACTGGGTCATCATCTAGCAGTAAATTGTATTCTCAAGCCACTCTTTGGCCTAAGAACCAATTCTGAGACCAGGTTGATTTGGTCTCGCTGATCGAGCGATTTGAGCTTGAAGCGACGTAGTACATTAGCGATGACAATCTTCTCTTCAGACAAGGCGAACTTCTGACCTGCGTTATGAAAAACGAAGCATGATATTATATATTGTGGTGCTTTTTCAAAACTACCATTGACAGAACCTAACGTGAATTAATTAAAAACTTCATATAGGCAGCTCTCGTCTAAATATCTAAACAATTCCATTTTACAGACCTGCTGAACAAGTTAGATGACGTAGTTCACCTCATCATATAGCAAGTGTACTTGCTATATGACAGCGTTTCTCTAAATTTTCCTCGCATATCGCTTTCTGATAAATACGAAGTGCAAGAAAGTCGACTGTTTCATGTTTTAATGCGCCTTAACGAACTGTGAATCACTTAAATATTGAAGATTTATCCTCTTCATTGTCTGTCTTTACCATTGTCTTGCTTTGCGACATCACGTTAAGGATCTTGAGTCTTTACTTAAGGGGAGACACGGGTATGGGAGGCCGAAAATTTTCCGAAAACCGATTTTTTGAAGTATTTTTTTTCATAATCAGTAAGGTCTAAGCAAGCTGTTCCTAAAATATTATAGCCCTGTAATGCGTATTTGTCGAGTTATTGGGTCGCAAAATATCAGTTTGATGACCATTTTCGCTTCCGAAACCACCTCAAAACCGTCGTATTCAACGCCGCAGCGCGCGAGAACCCCACCAAGTATCACCAACCGCACCAGCGCTGCAACCTTCAGTGACCCCTACCACACTTAAGTTCTTTGATAGCTGAACATAACATCACGAAGTAATATTTTAACTTCTAATTCTAAATATGACATCTTATACAGCTGACTCCGCATATCTGCTTACGTTTCTCTGCAGCAGTAAGCACACCGATTCCCTTTCTTGTCTTCTTGTTAATTGGCTTATTTTCACTCTATGCTGAATAGACTGCATATCAGGGCAGGGCAAAAGAGTTTCACTCCTTCCGAGTTCTTAACCTTCCTTATCTCGCATCGCTTCACCAAGGCGAACTCTTCTTCTAACGTCATATAAATTTAATTAAAAGGACACAATTCCTCACATTTGATCGGAGATACGCAAGAAGGCTCAAACATTATATATTTGATATATCATAAAATCTTACCGATGCAGTTACGAGGACCAGCCGAGAAAGGAATGTAAGCAAAAGGATGTCTGCCCTTTGCATTTTCTGGCAAAAATCTTTCTGGGTGGAACTCTTCTGGTTTCGGAAAGACATTCTCATCTCGGTGAAGACTGTACACAGACACTCTTACAATTGTTCCCGCAGGCAAGGTTACGGAACCTGGTTGATGACAAAGGAAGACATATAAGGAGTATATCGCCTAAATTATCTGAACTTAAGATGACTAGTGGCGTGCCAAACGCAGGAAAAATAAATTTTATACCTATTTTAAACGGCTCTTCGCACGTTCTCGTTAGGAAACTTACAGATGGGTACAATCTCTGCGCTTCCTAATAACAAAGAGGGGAGAGGGGGAGCAAAAAATGAAAAGAAAAGAAAAAATAAGTGACAAGCATCTCCAAATGTTGCAACATATTACTCAAACCATGTCTGCAATGTCTGCGATATTTTGTAAAGTACCATAGCAATACCTTTATGCAGCTTTCAATATACTTCATTTCCTTCAAATCGTCGGACGTGACTGGACGGTGCTTGTCATTTCCGAAGATTGCATCCAGTTCGTCGTGTATCTTTTGCTGCTCAGCAGGCTGGTGGCCAATGAGAAACAAAGCCCAGCTGATTCCCATTGCCGTTGTGTCGTGTCCCTGCGTATTGATAAGTACAGTGATGTAGGATGTGCAAGCCTGTTTTGCAAGCTCTACAAAGGACTTCGTGTGAATCATGAAAAGCTGCAATGTTGCTCATCACAAGCGACTGCTTTAGTTCTAACTGGCCTGAAGAATTGCAGTGAAGAGATTAACTGCATTTAGACAAAAAACCAATCAAAATCTCACCAATTATACATAACCGCATTCGGCTTCCGGTATTCACTTATGTGTGCTTTTTTTCATTAGTTCGACCGAAGTTCTTTCTTGCATGCTTTATAAATGAATATCAAATGTTGTACAGGATGCAACAGAAGTTGCGTCATCTCGTTTTTCTAAATATGATGCTACATAGCTTGCCATTAGATCCTTTATAGAATGAGACGATGTATTTAAATGAGATTGACATACTGCTGATTAAGTATTAAGTTGATATTGGCTCATGACATTCAGGTTCTACGTCACAAGTGCACCTGTTGTCCTAATTAAGTTCCTTGGCACACTTTTTTTAAACAAAATTGCTTGAGATATATAACCTAAAGTTGTCATTACGTGCTGCGGATAAGGTTCCGGCAAAAGCCACTGAACACAGAACATTCTCGTCTGTAATTTTATATACACCTACACTCGGACTCGTATTTGTGGATATTGTATCAGACAAAACCCGAGCAGGCTGGGAGAGAGAGAAAAAATTTATTTGAAAATCAGTCAATGCACCTCAGGGTAAAGTCTACCTGCCCTGTCGCACCTAGCCATCAGCCGCAATCTCTTGAAACACGACAGCAGCATTAACGGCTTGACTGATGATGTCCTGCTGGACGTAGGGGTCTAAGCTGCACAGCAGACATTCCCAGGATTCTAGAGTGGGCCATCTATTGCACTGATTTGGACTTGTTCTACCATGTGGACCAGGTTTGCTGTCTCTGTCAGGAGAGTTGCTTGTTGGGCAAGTTGGTACATACTTACTTAGTTAACCACAAAAGAAGCCACAAAATGTCGATATCGCAAAAGGGGGTTATGGTGGCAATTTTAGGTAAGGTTAGAACGCAGAGCAAACGGGATAATATTAAGGCATTCTATATCTAGAAACTTGATTCGTCCAGACAAATGTGTTAGTGCAGCTTCACTTTGGCTCACCAGGAAAGAACATTTATTTCTAGCACAGAGGTTGTTTTCTCAAATTAGCTTGCTTGGATTTCTTAGTTGTTTTTTTTTGGTTTGTTATCTGCGCACGCAATGCAGGACTCCGGAGGAAAGTTTTTTTTTTTGAATAAACGTGAGTTGCTAGTGCCACGTCTCTGCTCTCTGTCTATGTTTTGTGGCTTCTTTTGTAGTTGCGATTTCTTCACAAAATCTGTACTGTCATCCAGGACGTCGTTATTACTATCCGACGCAGACACAAGGGACAAACCACAGTCACTTTTCTTGTGTCCGCATAGTTGTGTGCTGCGTTAAACTATGTTCAAGTACTGTCACCAACTGGTCTCAGACCTGCTACAGTATAAAGTAGAGTGGATCTTACTGGAAGGCATCTCACTCTGCGAGTAGAGTACATACTCCTCAGCCTCTCTGTCAAGTACGTATGTGTTGCATGCGCTTGTGATTGGCCGTGCGGCGACAGTTTGTGTGCACGTGTGTGTGTGCGTGTGTGAATGTGTGCGTGCGTGCATGTGTATGCATGTGCGTATCATCACTAGACTATATGAAAGCGGCACTACCTTGTGCCATCCAACAAAACGTTCCGCTAGGAATAAAAGAAGACAACATTATTACGTACTCAATGACGTTTTCGGCAAAAATAGCCCTCCTATGCTGGTTTCACAGATTGTTTCTTAACACATCAGACAAATATACAGTCGCAAGGTTGCATTAGAGAGGTCAATTGTATGTCCAAAGATGAAAATACGAAAAAAAAATAAAGAGTGGCTGATCGATAAGTGCATCTCTTTCTGACCTCGAACATGAATGTGTCCACTTCCTCCCGCATATCTTCTTCACTAATAGACGTTGAGTCTTTCAAGTGTTCGGTAATGAGGAGGTCTAGAAACGGCCTTCTCCCTTTCTGCTTTCCGATGTCATCATCAGCATCGTTCTGATCTTCGAGGCGCTGTTGCTTCTGCAAGAACTGCTTTCTTTCTGCTATCACCTGGTAGGAAAAAAAAAATCGTCGAGTAGAGTGCAGAGAATTTTCATTCTGACTGAAGCTGCTTCACCCTATAGCTCAAAGCAGGCGAAAGTGGCGAAACGGTCTGTAAATCTGCTACCTTAGCCACCTGAAGGCTGTTTCGCATGCTGCTATTGGAGCAACATAATAATAATAATAATAATAATAATAATAATAATAATAATAATAATAATAATAATAATAATAATAATAATAATAATATATGGTTATTAATATTATTATTGTTATTACTATTATTACTATTATTATTATCAACATTATTATTCTCGGTAGTATTCGCTCCGTTCGCAACCACCGCTAATGACAGTAGCTTTTCTTGTGGTTTGCGAATGGGCTTTAATTTTAAGGCGATAGCTTTAGATGCTTCATCAGATGCGAAAACTGGCGGTGTCGGCGTCTACACCAGTTATGCAAAAATAGTCACCGCGTGATGGCATCAGTATATGAAGTCATCAAAGAGTCAAAGACCACCGACCTATAAGGTGTCATCAAGACGCCAATATATGCTCCGTTTCATGCATCAGGTGCAACGCTGTGGAAGCTATGCAAGAAGTTCGGCCAGCAAAACGTTCAACTCCGGGCGTTTCCTGGTTGCTCACGTAACATCTGATTAATGCAGGTTCCCCGTCACGTTTCTTTGTGCTCCCCTTTTTTGCGACTTGAGAAGAGAAGAAAGTGGGGTGAGCACAAAAAAACGCGGGTACCCAACTACCCTGTGGTGTCCTATGCTGCACTGACACTGAAAGTGCAGGTGGCCGCCATTGGAACGTTCCCAGAATAGAGAGCTTGCATATGACATCACGTCAAAACTAAGCTATACAGCTACATAATAACCGATGTTTAATAGCGTTTTCGTTTGTAAGCCACGTAATATCCTAAATTACTTCTCACTGTAATAACGAAACAAAAATTAAATTACTGGTGGTAAGAACATCGAACTACTTTTTGTTGCGAACGCATCGACTGCAAGAAGTCACGCTAGCTTTCGCAACGTTGCACATGATGTGTGAAACAGAGTCTATGACGGCCACCGGATGAGGTCATCGCATGACATCGCTACTTGGTCAAAGGTGGGCCGATCACAAAGGCAACGCAATATAAGAACTTCGGAAAGCTTGCAATGCTCCCAATCTGGGGGCAGCTGAAAACCACTTTAGTTGCAGAAAGGTTTTGGAGGGCGACGTGGGAGGATGAATACATCGATTCAGAAGACAACGAAGAAGACGGCTTTCGCCTTCGAGTGGTTTTAGGTGTAAGTGACCCCGTTAGTTTTTGGCTCTTCGAATAACGCTTCTCGCAAGGTTGCTTGCTGCTACCTTTTGTTGTAGCCATGGCGTCATTTCTCAAATTTAATATAACAATTTGCGCATTGTCTAGTTTTCATTATTTATGAACAATTTGTAATCCAAATTCAGTTAGAGGTGCGCAAGAGTGCCCATAACGAGAACAAACTCATCAGCGCGATTCAACGGCTCGATTGGATCGGCACTATTTCGATGGGCTCTGACCAAAGTATTATACGCCACTGTGAACAGTGCAAAAATTTTCCAATGTGCGCGTCACTGATTCACCGCTAGTAGCATTGCGGCGAGAGTGGACGGCGTTTTTTTTTTTTTTTGCCCGGCGAGCGGTTCGTAGCTGATTTATTGATATGTGGTGTTTAACGTCCCAAAACCACCACATCATTATGAGAAACGCAATAGCGGAGGGCTTCGAAAATTTTGACAACCTGGGGTTTTTTAATATGCACCCAGATCTCAGCACGCGAGCCTACAACATTTCCGCCTCCATCGGAAATGCAGCTCCCGCAGCCGGGATTTGATCCCGCGACATGCGAGTCAGCAGCCGAGTACCTTAGCCACTAGACTACTGCTGCGGGGCTTTCGTAGCTGAAAATCGCTGTGATTTGCGGCATGTGAAACAGCCTTAATCTAGTGGAAAATCGAGTGGCGTGATTTTTCAGTCTCTTACACTATGGTCTCATACCGATTTCTCAGCCAGAGCTGAAGCAAAATCTGCCTCACTCACCCCCCCCCCCCCTAGATTTACCCATGTACCTGGCCATGCACTGCGCTGAGTGCCAGTGTGATGAGCAATTCTGCACGTAGTAGATCTTGTTTGGACACCTCAATTGCACGACACGAGAAATCACCGAGGCTTTCCATATTGACGTGAGGGCTTTTACGTGTGTTAGCAATCCTTCTTTGGCTTAGTCGGAAAAGGAGGTGACACTACTCAAGGAAAGGGCGTAGACCGGTTGACAGGGGGATGCAGGAGGTGTCTTCTTGTTTTTTTTTTATTTTTTGCCTTTTTATTCACCCACGATGAACATGCACGCGATTTAGTCAAGCGTCAAGTTTATATGTTATATATTTTCGGTTCAATCTATAAAGCTTTCAGTTGCAAGTATAAGCGCTTGTGATGTTACCTTTCTTTTCCTCACCATTTTTCTTTTTGTGCTACGTTTACGCCGTAATGAATCAGTACCAACTCGCTCGCCTCTCCGTTTTGCTTCATTAGATTTACCTAAATATGCACTTCGATGATGCTTGCATACGAACATACATTTGCAAATATGAAACGGTGACCAAGGCGTTGGCAGTGACTCCCAGGGTTGTCACTGGTGGCTACATTTCACCTAACTGGCGCGTTTGAGAGGCCAGTGGCGACCTAAAATTATGAATGGAGACATGGCGAATTTTCATTAATTTTTCGCTTGGGTTTCAACTGAGTTATGCATTGAATATTCATTGTCTCCAAACAAATGGGCGACAACACTGTTTTTCTTTTTCATGGTTTCAGACCTACCGGTACTAGGTGCACCTAACCCACAATTTAGTATGCCTGTCTTGCTTCTCGTTTGTATCTTCCAACTCAGCTACGAAGGTACTAGCGCACTGGAGCGTCTGCCAGCAATATCAAAGCAAAATTAAGGTCAGTGGACTGCTTCGCGTACCGCGAGGTGGTGGTGTTAGACTACGTTTTTTATATGCTTTTAGAGCTTTGAGCTTTTTCAAAGTTTTGTTTCTTGACTGGCTAGGGGAAGGTAAGGCTGCGTGTTCCGACCACAGCTCCAACTGTCGTGAATAGCTTGTCGGCTTCTTTCATGCAGTAGTACCCCCTAATTTCATATATTGAGCTTAAACTTGTTGTTAAGATACTTTTCGTGAGGGCCAACAAGTTGGGCTTCTTTGGGCAGCCTTGAGGCACTGCAGTGAGGTCAATTATAGCGTAAACATGATCATACACAAACCTTTGTTTGGGAATTTCGACGGTTACGCAAAACCTCCGAAGTTATTTCTGTTATTTTGTAATTAACTTATTCGATTACGGAATACACAATTTCACGGCAATGAAATTCACTAAATCTGCAGGAAGGCTACGTACACCATTTTTCTCTTGTTGCAGCAACTGCTTCATCTGGTGTTCGCTAGAACAGAAGCCATCACAAAATATATGTTATGAGGCGCTAGCATTCAGGGACGCTGCTAGCGCATGTACATAATTTTTCAGGGCCCCCATGATGAAGCAGTTGATATGACTGGTTTTAGAGAATGCAAATGTAATTTAGGTTTTATGGATGGTACCATACTCCTGAGGGCTAAATATAGATAACAATTTTTATATGCCACGCATCTGTTGAGTGTCGAAATGTTTGGCTTATTTTGAATAAAAAATGGTGACCTCTGGTAACATTTCGCTCGTCGTTTAGCAAATTTCACTCAAAAGTCAGTGTCAACCCTTGTGATACCAATCAACGCTATCAGAAATTACTTCGTGCTGCCCGACAAAATTTTCTGCCTCTAAAGGGCCCTTTTTTCAGCAGCCAATTTTGGATTGTGATTGCCGAGGTTGTGAAAATCAGAAAAAGGGACAGTAACAGTGTGTTGATCTGTAATAATCTCAAAAATTTCGAAGAGTCAGGCGAAACCTCTGCCACAGCTATGGTGTCTGCTTATTTAGCTAGTGAGACATGAACATAACGCAAACGATTCATGAGGTATGACAATCCTGCATGTGATATTGCCAACGACTGTGATAATGACAACAAAAGTATATCATCAGACTTCGATAGCATTATCACATGCATAGGTGTCATACCTCAAGAATTGATTCCATAAGGGTCATGTCTCATCAGCCACATAGGTGTATTTGCTACGTTTTTCACCTTGAACATGCGCGATGGTTGTCTGCAGTCTTGTTTTTCCAGATGATGGTATTTATTTTACTTCGTTACAAAATTTAATTTAAGTTGCGAGTCAGCACTGGTTGGATCACTGGTGTCTGTCATTTCTCTTCTAATTATCTTTCTCTATTGTGCTCATTTATCCGTTCAAGATGCATTCTTATTCGCCTCCGTTTCGTGTCGAAAGAATTGAGGAAAGTTTTTTCGGAGGTTGATAATTCCCCTAATTTAAATTCAGCGTATTTCTTCTCCCGAAAAATTTCGGAGGTTGATTATTGCACTAACTTAGAATCAGCGTATTTCTTCTCCCGGACCGTATACAATCAACTATATATATACGCAAGAAAACAAGCTGACAAAATTTGTGAAGCAACCACATGCTGGACGGGAACCTGAAAAGTCGTGATGACTTCTGATGATTAGGCTTTACGCATGTTGCGGTGCTGTAAGCTGCCGATCACCGGAAGACCCCGTTTCCAGTATTACAACATATAGTTTACGAACATGATTATAATAATTTTTTGTAGTGTTCTATAAATCAATGCAATTTTGTTGTCAAGACAGGATCCGTTTGTTCGCTTAATTCAAAAACTATATTATTGTTAATAATAATATTTCTGCTTAAGAAAGTCTGGCCGTAGTTACGACCAGTCATAATAGTGATATTGTGGACAAAAATGAATTGTCGTGCATGACATGCCCCCTGAAAACATTTAGGTTGAATGTGCGACGAATGTTTGTTATCTTATCTTAAGTTCTTTGCGTCTCTAACGGTTTCTGCCTAATAAATTCATTATGACGATTTTGTTCTGTAATCAAGGCTCAGCAGTAATAATTGTAAAATCGAGACTACTCAGTGAAAACACACATCTTTTTTTATCAGTTGGCTGTTGTCGGGCGCTATAATGTAGATGTCTCAATGAAATCAGTGTCAGCATTTTAACAGTGTATTCTTGCCTTTCTTGTGAATGTATGCAGCGTGTGCAGGCACTCGTAATACTCCTTGCCGAGGGATGTGCGCTTAAAGATGAACTCACTGTTGAGAAATGGGTTCATCATTCGTAGAATAAATAGCTCTCCCAGTCTGAAAAAATAAAGAAAGAGATCATTCAAGTGCAAGTGTCATTGAAAAAAAAAATGAGATATGCACCATGAAAAAAATATTATATACGAAGGATTTTCGAGTTATAGAGTTATGTAGATCACTTTTGGTTTGAACAATGTGCTTTCTGACCACCTAAGTTTGTCTGTGTGAGGAGAAAAGTCGCGTGGGCGATGAGAATTATTTTCGTATAATGACGCCACTGGCAATAACAGTGACATAGCGAATATGACAATGATAAGACGACAGCACCACCACAGCCAAATCTAAGGCCGTAGACTTGCAAAGTCCTCTGGCAATGCTTTTCGAGTTGAAGCCAGCCAAATTAATGACTCAAGAAAACACATGTAGTGCTTCACTGATTACATATTTCGATGGCGCATATACGGAACAGTATCTGTAAAAAATGAAATTCATATATTTCGAATTTTAAACGACTATAAACCTCATTCGAATGTTTCCATCAATCACACTTTTTTAGGATTGCGGTACTTAGTTCATTTATTTACTCTATTTGGGCAAAGAAATTTTACTGCCTGTTCTGTTACACCTCAGGACCGTTTCAGATGGTCAGGCACTGAGGGAACTCGACCGATACTGAAGGCGAAATGCGACGCATAGAGCGTATGAATTCTGCAAAAAAAGCTGTAGCTCCTATATGAGTGAAGTCAGTATACACCAGTCACTGCTTTGAAGTAAAAACATTGCCTTCCTATTAATAATATTTATTATAGCAATAACGAATCATTGATACTATTCTGCAACCTGTAAGACACAAGATGAGCAGTGGAAAAAATTTTTCAAACCAATATCTTGCCTACGCCTTAGCGCACGCATTGTTGCACCAACGCACACAAGGCGCGAATTTTGGACAGCGCGTGCACACACACACACACACACACACACACACACACACACACACACACACACACACACACACACACACACACACACACATATATATATATATATATATATATATATATATATATATATATATATATATATATATATATATATATATATATATAGATTATGCTGAAATCTGTAAATGTTCTGACATGTGAATAAGGTGTTCTGTGGACAAACCTGAAATTTACAAAAATTCACGGGGTAAGCATGACACTCCGTGGAATTGTTCTTGCTGTTACCATTTAACCTTTAAAGTTTAGGAACAAATGAGTCATTTGCATTTGCTTGATATGTTCCCTGCAGACAAACAAACAGTTAATTTCTTTCTTATTGTTACAATGTATGCTGTAAACAGGGTACCGTCCCATCTACCGTAGACGAGCTACCATAGACTAGCAAGTAAGTCGCTTGAAGGTGTGTGATTACTAGTAATCGTAGAAGTTGGGATGAATCATTCGGGAACACAGTGGGCGGTAATAAGCCTGATGAGGTGATTGCATTGAAGTGATTTCGTATTTACTCAACATTTTGATATGTCTTGCGTGGTAAAACGACAAAGCTGGTTCACGGGAACTTTCTTTACGAGAAGACACGTTTAATTAGGCTTGAGGAGCCACTCTATCATTCATAAGGTGCTTGAGAAGCCTTGTTTGTTTATCGACGGGCTAGGTGCAGTTTTACTGTTTTTCATAGGTGGATGCATGTACAAGACACACATTCTGCTGATGCAATGAAAACGGAAGGCCAATTATGAATTGGTTGCCTCTGTGGTGAGCCCCCGATAGCCTTAAGTGGCAATCCAACTGCGATATGCAAAAAAAAAATGTCCTCCTGAAGTTTTATATCACTTATAAATAAATATGTTATCACTCTCAAGTTTTATCATGCACGGTATTCATTCATTTATGCTGCAGTTTAGACTTGTAGTTTGTATAGGGCCATGTGAATAATTGTCACTTCGTGAAGAATAGGTCATGCAGTGCATATATCGTTGAAAACGAAATTCTCAGCATGAGAACGTTCGTGTATAAACGGCGTGCCCGAAAAAAAAAAAACGGCCCTTTTTCGCAGCCTTTCTAGCAAGTTCGCAAAACACCCTTCTGGCTGTAACCTGACACCGAAGGGCAGCCACGAGTAAAGGAAACGAGGGCGCCGGACAGCGCTGTGACCACCGGGGAAAAAGGAGGGACGAGATGGCGATGCGGCGACGGCTCCAGTTGCTAATTGCCCTCAGTGCCGAGAAGTCTATTACAGAATGTATATTCGTGTGGCCCTTTTCCTTGACATAATTAAACAGTCATTTTTTACTGGATACACACTTCAGTGTTCTAATTTCACAAACATGAATGACAAATACAATTTACCACCTGCATCGTGTTACTTGTACAGATACTTTCTCTATTTCAACGTAACGTACGTGCATTTCAACTGAAACTAAAAGTTAGGGGCTCTGCAAGGCACTGCCGTTAGCTTTACAATTCCTCGTTCCGTATGAAAAAGCAAAAATCTTCAACTTCAACATAAAACTCAATGCGTCCTTCGTGATGTTCGCCAGCCAAGTATTGAGTCGTCTCGGGGGGAAATGCCGGCAGCCGGGGGGGTGGGGGGGGGGGTAATGTCGTCTTCAAGCACGAGCGTAAAATGTTCGCCTATACGATTCGGTTAGAATACAACATGAAATGGACACAAGTACCGCATTGCCCTGTATCTTAATTCGTCCTAATATAGGCTCAATTATAGCATTTTTCTGTCTCATTCAAATGACACAACGCCATTCGATAGCATAAAATTTCCAAAGTATCTTCGAAAAATGCCTGTCCTCATTAAGACGGGGTCGGTTAGAATGGAACGCGATGTGCATGCCTCCCTAATTGCATTATTGGACACGCGCTATACGCCAGCAAAGCGTGAGTGCTGTGGAGTTCAATCTGATCTGCGTCCGCTGTCGAACCCTGGCGGCAACCATGCCAGGGCATGCACGGACGGGCGGATGAACGGACATGAGCCTTAGACATTAAAGGCTTTCGCCTTAAGGTTCCAGCACTGAAATATGTGCATGACTGATCCCATCCGCAAATCGGCTTGGCGTGAGGCGAAGCGTCAGCACCGAGCATAAGAGGTTATGCCTTTATTGCTTTGAAGTAAAACTTATGTAAATTGGTTTGTTTCTGTTTTTTGTTTGTGGCTGCGAAGAGTTTTCGGCTCCATGCGTGTAGTTTGCAGGGCAAGGCCACGGTACATGTGGTGATGACGAAAATAAATTTGGCTGGGCACGCGTTGTGGACGATGAACTCACCTTCATCTTTCCGCCCACACTGGTTGCCGTAGCTGCCTCTGGCTTCTTGTGGATAGGTGAGAGAACGGCTACACGTCATATTGCCCTCTGTCGCGTCATTTCTTACAGCGCTGTGACCTCGACGTAATTATTTCAGTGACCTTGCGATGATTTTCTATCGTTCGAGTTTTACTTCGGCCAGAAAACATGCATGTATTTGTCACACTAAACGAAGACATGAGAGCAACTGAGCAGGCTGCTGTTCGGTCTTGCATCCCAGTCTTACAATCGTTGCTCACTACAACGCGATCATTTCAAATCGTTGCCTTATAAAGGCCGACAGACAACATTAAGCGCTGAAGGGCCAATGCGCATCCCAACTGAAGGACGCCGCAAAGATTAACGAGCAAGACAAACAATGACAAGTTGTGCCAAAAGAAAAAACAAGCAAAAAAACCCACCTGTTCACAGCTTTTACATATGGCGAGTGTTCATCATGTTGTGCTTCAATCGATGTCCCCATTATCGTCTCTGTAATATGAGAAATAAATCAAGCAAGGTCAGGAGTGTCAATTTAAAACATGAGCGAAAAATTGTCAAAATTTGCGATAAGCCACGCCGGCCTCTAAACAGCAAAAGTGAACTATTGTGCTGAAGACTAATCTGGTTGATTCTTTTGGTTGTTTCTAAGCCTTAGCTAGATGATGCAGACTTTTTCCAGGTTGCTCCTTATGAGCATAGGTGAAGGTGAAACATAGGTGAGGTTATTGCTATAGGCGTCACCTATGTTTTACCAGCTTGTTTCTACGTTCTCATTGCGATTCTCAGTGCAAAGAAGGCTGAAATACACAACAGACAGTCACAGACATAACACGTTTGTTCAAATTTCAGAAACAGGAACTCCCGCTGAGTTCAAGCGTTCGCAGCTTTCGTAGATACACGAGCACGGTCCCATACACAACACGTTTGTTTAAATTTCAGAAACAGGAACTCGCACTGAGACCACGCGTTCGCAACTTTCATTGATACACGAGCACATCATCGTTTGCGTTGGCTTCGGGGTCTTCTCGGCACCGCCATTGCTTTCTCCGCGCCTTAGAAATCTCTAGTTGTACGTACTGGGGGACTTCGGGTCGCCGCCATCGCTTCCCAGCCATTTAAGTGGAGTCAAGTTCCTTGACTAACTGTTGCCTTCTTCTTTTTAAGTGGACTGATGGGGAGTAGTGGGATTCACACAGTTTCTGTGGCGCATGCCCATTTATGATGATAATTATTAAATGCAAAGCATTTCTTTGTGTACTGCAGCCACTCTTAGCTTCCATCTACGTATCTATCTATCCAGCCGCTTGCGCATGCGAGCTCTCGTGATCAACCCCTTAACTTGGCGTGAAGCAAAATTAGTATGGCAGGGTAAGATGACTAGACGAATATGACACGCTGGTCAAGACATGAATGATGCTGCTATTCCATCGCGTACGTGGTCAAGCACTTCCACCAAGCAGTGGCACATACCTGCGGGCGGGTATGCGCCATATAAGTGGGTATTTGCCACAGGTGATTGACACTTAAGTATTTACCAAGAAATGACGAGAACACACATGGGCAATTTTAACGCATTAGCATTAGGAAAATCCTGACATCGGGAGCGTTGACCTGAACAATGCAAAGAATAAATATCAGGATCCAATCAGGAATCAAACCCCAACATTCTGCGTGGCAATGAAACAGTCACATAGCCACACCAGGCATCAGAACTTTTTTCCAATTGATTCTAATGTTCATGAAACTTCAATTCTTGTTGCAGTGTTGGGGCTATCCGATTTCATAAATGTTACATATGTGTTCCTACGATACAGCTATCACGTCAGGTTATCATCAATTGTACTTAAGAGCCATGTGATAAAGTTGATTTATGTAGAAGTGCTCAGGGGTACACTATCCCCGCGAGCCCTTTATTTAACCTTATCGCTTCTGGTGTTGCTAATACTCATATTCCTGTTGGCAGCGTTGCACGAGTGTAAATAACTGTATATATAAACATCTACTACTGTTCAAGGTATGTTTGCACGAGCAACATTTGTACATTTATTTATCGTTGTTTTATAACATATCGCTCAATAAACAAATCACAACACGGTCGCCTTACTTCCGCAAGCTTCTCATAACGTCAATTCCCAAGGTACGTGGGATCTGATCTGCTCAACTGCTTCGCCGATAAAACTGAGAAGGAGGGAGTCTCTGTTATAGGCAGTGAAAGAAAGCACGTGTAATGTTTTCATTTATCTAATTCATCGAAATGGGAAAGCCCTTGGCGACAATAGAACCCGCACCCTTAATTTTTCTGAACAATTTTGTCGTTGCCTTGCTGAACCACCAGAACAAATTTAGCTCCAATTGTTGAACTGTTAATTTAGATAAACCAGACGCATTCCGTTCATCATCAGAACATCTACAGTCGGGCGCAGTTTAAAATTGCAGCAGTGTTTAAAAATGCAGCTCATATTCCTCAAAGATGAAGGAATATAAACCTGCACCCTGCAATGAACCCGCTGGCCAGACTGTTGCCGCGAGCCGAAAGTTCGGTGACTCTGCCATCCGGCACAAGCTCGGGAATATTTCTTTGGGGCGGAGGTGGTCACAATCTGACGATCTGTTAAGGGCCTCTCATGCCGTCTTGAATTGTATCCCACTAAATAGGTTTTCTGGCTGAAAACGATGAGAAACTTCGCCCGATAGTGACTTTTTTTTATTGTGATAGAAATTTTGTGGATAGCCTCGACGGGTTTCCTCCGTAAGTGTGACCGCTGCCACCGTCATGTTTGCATGAAGTCCAAATTTATAACATATGCCCGCGCATTGTATGTTTTATTCGCGGGTGAACGCGCGCGAGCGGGGGTGATGCACGCGGCTGAAACAGGGATCAAACGAGATGACCCTATTCCTTCACACGGAAGGCGAATACGATACAATCTCCCCATAGAGTGAACCTTTGTGAAATGTTCAAGCCAAAAAAAAAAAAAAACACAACCTTCGTCTTTAACAAGCATGAAAGAACCGGGAAGGGCCAGGGGTCTTGATTGAGCATGCAGCAACTGTGAACTTTGGTTCGAAGGGCGAGGTCGCGATCGCTGGAGCGCGCACTATCTCGGTATGGATCAGCGGTCTGTTTGTATACCCTTCAGCATGCTTCGCTATCAACGCGAAGATGCTGTGCAAAAAGTATCTGTCTCTGGTCCGGCCACGTTCTCTTACCTCTGTGTTCTGTAGAGTTAAGAATTATCGGATCTAGACGAGTTATAGCTACCAGAGTATAACATTAGAAGTTGTTGCTATCCTATTCAATGATTCACCCTTGCGGTGAAACTGTGATTTTTTTAATTTGAATTGTGCCTTTAAAAGCTAGAAAAGTATGAATGGCTCAAGTTCACCCCCCTTCCCCCTCGAAGACCTACCATTGTGTTCTGTGCTTTTGTTTATATATATTATATATTTAGGGATTTTGTAATCTATTCACAATTATTTTACTCGATAACTGTCCAGAATCTAGTATCTGACTGTCCACTAACTGACCACGACTGACGGTTTAGTCTATTCTCTTCACTTTGTAGGCAACGCATGCCTACCGAACAGCCGTAAACACGGGCGATCTCTTTGCAGATAAAGCTCATGCCACACTTTCAAACAACTGAGGCACTTCACACAATTCAACCCAAAACAAAGCCTCCATGTGCTCGTTCGCATAAAAAAGAAGAAGAAAACTCACAGGGGCCTTGAGACATTCCCCTAAGACGACTCGAAAGCGAAAGCCTTATTCTTTTTCTTATCAGTGTATCAATGATCCTCTCCGGCACCCTATCTAAAGCTTTCTGCACATAACCCTGTTTTGCACTGTCTCGGTGATTGACCCACCTTTGGCCAAGCGACAATGTCGTGTTGTGGCATCACAAGTTTTTGTGATGAATAATTTGTTATAACGTGAGGAATGATTTCATGTATTAGTCGCGTTGACGCCGCCGTCGTGGAACGCCAGCGCTGAGTGAGTTTGCGCGTTTGATGATTTTGCCTTAATAACGAGTTTAAATGCGAAGCATCTTATGAGCAGTTTGGTACAGTATCTTCCGCGCCCCACTGCGCTTGCACGTTCCCTCCCCCTGGCTCTCCTTTCCCACGCTCCTTCCTCTCTACCCTCGCAAAGCCGACGCAGGCAGCGTCTGCTAGCCAACGCTCGCTGCCCCCTCGTTCTCCTCTAGGCATCCCTCCCAGAAGTGTTTACACCACCATTGCGCAAGCCCTTCCCCATCCCTCTCCTACGCTCTCCCTTCTTTCGCGTCGCAATGCCGACGCAGGCAGTGTCTCCCACCGAGTGCTCGCGCTGTGACAACCGTTCACTGCCCACTCCGTATATATAGGCACTGGATTTTTTTTTTCATTTATTTCTATATACTGTTGGCCGCCATGGCCGTAACAGGGTGGGTACAGTAAATCGTAACATAAAACAGAAACAAATGCAACGTCATACATTAACGACAGAACTAGAAAAAGACATTTTTCCAGAACAAAGAAAAATATGCTAAAACATTACAGCAAAAACCTTCATACAGATAGTGTGATGGTGGTATAGTATGCATTATGAAGTAACTACACAATTATAAGGTTTAGTCAGGACCAGGAAACTCGGCGCTAGTTTTGGTTTCAAAGAACATGCACACTTGTATAGCGGTTGCCGGGCATCCTAAAATGCGGTTCAACGGAGAGAGGTTGATGTGAATGTTCGCATTTATTGGCCTTCACAAGTTTTTAGAGATAAAAACAATTTGATGCGCATTTAAAGAACTTCTCTTTTGTTCATATGTCTCTTCATATTCCTTATTTCATGAATTTTAAATCAGGCGAAGCGCGGCAAGTGGTTGACATGCATTCGTATCGCTTGCCTCTGTTCCTTCTCGCCCCTCGATCAGCGATATTAGAAGCTGGATTGCGCTGAGTTATTTCGCTTGGTTAGTGTGCCAACAACGGGAAAGATAAACACAGCAAGTTGTAGCGGGCAGAGAACGGAAGCCGCAGAGAGCTACGCCGAATAATGAAAAATGTATTCGTCGAAAATGGCTTCATCGGGCAGCACAGATTTTTCGCGGCTCTGCGGTGTGCTAACCCGGGCATTTCTAGTTCCGCGAATGTTTTTCAGCGTTTCCTAAAGGCAACGGGTAAGCACAAGTATTTGGACCCATTATGTGAGCACGTATTGTTTTTCATGACAACATATGAGTAAATTGCGTTCTCTGCAAGCCTAACTGGAATGACAAAATGCAGTGTCGCTTGAATAACTGGTGAAGACGGCAGTCAAGCTCCTGTCGCGAAAAGGCGTTTCTTGAAAGGCTTGAATTCGATTTGACTCAGCTAAATAGATTTAGTTTTTTTTTACTTTTGGCATGTAGCTCAAATGATGTCAACTAATAAATAATTACTGTCTGCTTCCTGCTCATGCAATTGTTGTAGCCGCAATTTCAAAATTTGTGAGTCTTTACTTCTTATATATATATATATATATATATAACCAGCCGTGAGCTGCTCACGGCTGGTTATTTTTTCATGAAAAGTGGATGAAAAAATAACCAGCCGTGAGCAGGCTGGTTATTTTTTCATCCACTTTTCTTTCTTCTTATTTACATTCCATTGGTTCTAATAACTTCCCCTGTACATTCCTTGGCATTACTGCCTGTTAGATCTCATTATTATTGTGTTAAAACATGGAAAAACGAGCCCTTAGGTATAGACTTCTTTCCCTTATTTCATTAAACGAGGGTCTCGTACTGGCAGACTTGGTGTCATTAGGTTGTATACGAGGGACTATTAATCAGCTGCCCGCTCATAATAAGTTCACGTGCTATGTGACGCCAAACATGCGCATAAAAGAGTGTTTTCACACTCGTCGCTTGGCTTATAGATGGCGCTGACTATCACCCCTACTTCTAAATTCACATATAAACCCAAAAAAGTGGATGGAGGGAAGGCCGCTGTGGTAGCTCAGTGGTCAGAGCATTGAACGCGTTATTCGAAGGTCGTAGGTTCCTGCTAACGGCTGGTTAGTTTTTCATCCACTTTTCTTTCTTCTTATTTACATTCCATTGGTTCTAATAACTTCTCCTGTACATTCCTTGGCATTACTGTCTGTCAGATCTCATATATATATATATATATATATATATATATATATGAGATATGGCACAACGGGAGCGTTGTCAACAAGGATAAATATATTTATTTTCCAACAGTTTCGGGAGGGGTCCTCCCTTCATCAGGGGATGAGTTATACTGACATGAATTTCCAAACTTCGTGGCTGCCGAGTCCCTCTCGTCTTGAAAGATGTTTGCGAGAGTGAGAGGGAACTAAAAAAAAGTAAAAAAAAACAAAAAAAGAAGGGGGAGAAAAAAGACGAAAAAGAAAAAGAAAGAAAAGAAAGAAAGTAAAAAAAGAGGAAGAACCACTGTCAACACTGAGAACAAAACCAACTGTCCGTGTACGTCTACATAGGGTTCTTATCACGTGCTGTTCAGTTCTCGACGTGTGTCGGGCCACCCAAGATTGTCGCCGCGGTGCCGGGAGGGTCCGTCCCGCACGCCGTCACGGACCCTCCCGGTACCGCGGCGACAATCTTGGGTGGCCCGACACACGTCGAGAACTGAACAGCACGTGATAAGAACCGTATGTGGACGTACACGGACAGTTGGTTTCGTTCTCAGTGTTGACAGTGTTTCTTCCTCTTTTTTTTTACTTTCTTTCTTTTCTTTCTTTTTCTTTTTCGTCTTTTTTCTCCCCCTTCTTTTTTGTTTTTTACCTTTTTTTTAGTTCCCTCTCACTCTCGCAAACATCTTTCAAGGCGAGAGGGACTCGGCAGCCACGAAGTTTGGAAATTCATGTCAGTATAACTCATCCCCTGATGAAGGGAGGACCCCTCCCGAAACTGTTGGGAAATAAATATATTTATCCTTGTTGATAACGCTCCCGTTGTGCCATATCCCATACCTTCACGAAGACTAACTGGCCCATTATTGAATTATTACTCCACTATATATATATATATATATATATATATATATATATATATATATATATATATATATATATATATATATATATATATATATATATATATATATATATATATATATATATAAATATATATATATATATATTTATTTATTTATTTATTTATTTATTTATTTATTTATTTGCAAGACGACGTCGACATCCGTCTTGCAAAAACGTGGACGGACATGCGAACTTTGACGATGGGTGCGCGCGTTTTATGAGAAGCTGCTGCGATGTGCTTCGTAACTTCTGCTGTATATTATTTTGTGACTTTTTTGTACGGAATTTCTGGGCATTTTTGTCTCACAAAAGTGGCTAAAATTTATTGATGTGTTTAGGATTCCCATACGTAGCGTAATAGTACCGGGACTCGCCTCAAGGGCGCAAGATTGCCGGTACAATGCACGGCATGGCCACCTTGAAGGAATTGTGCAAGTGTGAGCTCTGGCATTTACGGGAAACAATATCAAAAGTGACTTCTCAGTTGTGAGTAGGTAAATAAAACCTTCGCACGTGGACTTGGAGGGAAAGCAGCTCGAACGCACTTACTACTTTCAATAATTAGGCAAATGTTTTTGGAATGTGTTCAGGGTCATTATTATTTCTCTAATGTAGTTGTAATGTAATAAAATATTTTTTTAGCATTTTTAATGTGTATAGGTTTGCCACTGCTCCAATATAGCTCTCCTACTTCTAACCCGTTTGACAGCCCTGAACAAAACGAAGGTGCAACAGTGTAGTATGCTGCAGATTACAAAACGGCATGTGATGACAGGAACCTCGAGAATCTGGGAGAGCGATCAAAAAAGCTTGCACTTGTACTAACGGAGTGTCATTAGTGAGTTGAAATTCTAGAGAACTGTTGCAGGGTGCCTACCTCAGTGGCGGTTGAACACATTTTTTATTTATTGTTTTGCGTAGTGCTGGTACGAACTAGGTTACATGTGTTCGGAAATATTTATTGAAGGAATAAAGAACATCTAAGATCTTACCGCAAATAATGTCTAAGGTACACAGCGTGACCAGCGGGACGATATCGGTGCGCTTGCCGGGTGAACACATTTTTCCAAGCTTGTCAGCTAATATAGTTGACTGATTGTTTATAGTCGAGATGAAGTCTTCGAGAATGCGAAAGTGGAATGCTGGAGTAAACATACGTCTCCTTGTTCTCCACTTGTTCCCTGTGCTGAAAATGAATCAAACATTTGCTTGGTAATAAAGCATGAGTCTGTAATATCAAGTCTTTAGATTCGAAACATATATCCGCAAGTCTCTCTGTATATGCCATCACCTTCTGAGCATATCGCTGCTAATGTCTTATGTACATTTTTTCCCCACACTATATCTGGTATTTTAGACCACGGAGTGATTCAGTGAAGCATATGAAACAAAACTGAGGGGAGAGGGGGGCAACAAGTTCACTGAGATGACGCTTCCTTAACACAAGAAGCCCTCGTATTGTTAACTTAAATTAAGAAATTAAAGGAAATGAAAAATAAGCTTCCCGTTAGCTATGACCAGTGCACGACGACTCAATGCGGTGTTGCTCCTCGGGGAACATCACAACAGCATACACCGGACCGCGGTTCCAGCTCGTGTGCACTGGCGTACACGAAGGATCTCTTCAAAGGCCGTCAGCCTTTCAGGGCAGTTCGCTTGTTTTCTAAACCTCAACTATATCTTGACAGATAAAAAGCACTTCTCGGTTGAGTGTCTTATGCTTTCTTTGCAAACTATAGTATGTATGCCTCGTTGATAACGCAAGCAGCCTTATCTATCTCGTGGATAGACAAGCTCACAAAAAAACCTGGGTGATGTGTCCTGAAAATATACATTTTCGTTCAAGACCTTCATACTTATCACAATGGCTCTAATGACACTGAAGTAAAAAAAGAATAGATTGGGGCTCGTTGATCCTGCTTGAAGGGTATGTTCACACTTTGGAGGCCACAACAAAGCAAAGGGGCCGACGCAGACGGAAATGCTTCGCTTCTTACGGGACTCTGCAACACTTTTCTAAGTAACCATCGAATGGCCTCATCAAAAACGTTTATCGCTTCACGAATCAGCTACCGCCAATTTTCTAGAGTCCGCCAAGCCAGAGCGAAGGTACCGAAATTAGCCCCACTATATATTGGCTTTCTCTCGACCCTAAAAAAGCGCTGAAAGCTAAGCAGAGCACGGGAGAAAAAGTAACGTAAGATGTCGAGGTATTTTTCTTCTTTTATTTTGCTTCGAGCACGCGGCTAACATTTAGCGTGATCGGGAGCGCCTATATGCGGTAACGCGGAGGCGTCCTGCGGCGGTCATGGTAAATTGCAGCCACGATGCTCAAATGAGCCAATAGCCGTACATCTGGGTATATATAGCACGGTCGTTCGGGTATATAGCATCATTTGTAGTGAGGCATGGCAACAATTTCTAGCTGATTTTGAGGATTATTTACTTCTTCCAGGCCACCTACTGCGCTAAAATATTTGGCTCGTGTGTTTTCAGAAGCCTAAACTACCAATCGGCAACGTTTTCAGATCATTTCCAAAAAGTGTTTCAGGGCCCTTTTAAATCCAATGTGCTGTGATCTGAATTGATACAGCAATCACAGTTTTATCGGTGTTTGTCTATGCTGTAAAATGTTACTAATTGGTGTGATTTAACAACCCACAATCATGATATGATTATTATAAACGCCGTAGTGGAAGGCTTCTTAAATTTTGACCGCCTGGTGTACCTTAACGTGCACGCCCCGCCGCGGTGTTCTAGTGGCTAAGGTGCTCGGTTGCTGACCCGCAGTTCGGGGGTTCGAATCCTGGCTGCGGTGGCTGCATTTCTGATGAAGGCGGAAATGTTGCAGGCCCGTGTGCTCAGATTTGGGTGCACGTTAAAGAACCCCAGGTGGTCAAAATTTCTGGAGCCCTCCACTACGGCGTCTCTCATAATCATATGGTGATTTTGGGAAGTTAAACCATACATATCAATCAAAATCCTTAACGTGCACCTAAATCCAAAATTCATCTCATAAGTTTCATTCAGCACTGCGGAGGCCACGGGGTTCTCAGCCAATGGGAAATGTGAAAATTGGTCACGGTGTGTTCATTAGCGCCGTGTCGATACCGCAGCGTCTTCCTGTCGCCTGCGTGGTCACATTGGGCAAGTGACGTGAGCAGATGGCAGCGTCGGGAAAAAAAAATTGTCCCCGTATCTGCATGTTTCATTGCAAATGTCGTCGAAAGACGATAGTCGTGCGTGTTGTAACAACGAACAAAACGTTTATTTGATGTTCTGCGAGAGGAAATCGGTGAATTGCATTCTGGAAGCGCTGCGTTAGTCTCGATCCGTGCAGCGAAGACTAGTGAGCGCATGGAAGGCACGTTAGACACGAGCGTCATCTGGCAGTTATCTTCGAAAACGAACGAAGGCGTGCGCGCCTGCTCAGAAAGATGCGTGCCTGTCTCAGAGGCGATAAGGTGTAGAACGCAAAACGACGGGCAGGTGCCACCTCCGTTGGAAACACTTGCCCTTTTGAGCATCACGTTGCCCTGTCAGCGCAGCGTGATAAACGCTACGGTCCTTAGAATTACTTGTGTTTGCCTCCTCTAGTATAAAGGCACTCATACAAAGCATTGATGAGTTGTTATGGAGCGTCAGATATGCTCAATATTTCCTTTTTATTTGACAATCGCACAAGTATGAACGCTGAAACTTGAGCAATATTGGGGGGTGCTGGCGTTAGCCGTTTAAGGTATCGTCGGTCACTTTGATGCCATAAAGGGTATCATTACCACGCACAGACAGACAAATGTACAGACATACATACATACGGACAGGCAGGCAGGCAGACCAAAATTTTGACGTCGAAGGTCCCCAAGAAAGACTATCGTCTTGAAAAAAGACATAACATGCCTGCACCTATCGACGCTGGTGCCTTCCGCTTTTAATTTGTGACAACGTCGTCGCGCGCTCTGTGGCACGTAAGTTCAGGTGCGACGTTTGTATTCGCTTTAGATTTATAACCGCATGCTCCGACTGTAATGTATTTGTCACTATATTTTGCTATATTCATAAATAGCTATCAAATTATCAGCGCGTTAGGCTTATCAGGCGTGGCTAAATGAACAACTTATCTTGCCGAAAACTACAAAACGCACCTGATGCTTCTCCTCATAATGAGTTGGCACAAAAGATGGCTCATTTCACCATTTATTTGTTGCTGTCCGCACTGTGGACAGATAACAAGCACAAGATCGGATCGGTGCGGGTGGTTGAGTTTGCATGGACACAACCATGTTATTTGCACGTCTCGGGATCAAATCCCGGCTGTGGCAGCTGCATTTCTGATGGAGGCAGAAATTTTATAGGCCCGTGTACTCAAATTTGGGTGCACGTTAAAGAACCCTAGGTGGTCAAAATTTCCGGAGTCCTCCACTACGGCGTCTCTCAAAATCAAATGGTGGTTTTGCGACGTTAACCCCACAAATCAATCAATCAATCAATCAATCATGTTAATTTGCAACCCCATTACTGGAGATCACTAATGTCACAATTAAAGAAATACCATGTAAATGTGACGAAGAATGAACATATCAGGTATGGATGATAAGTGACACCTGTTAAACAAGCACTAGTGTCTCACCCTTGCGAATTGCAAGGTAATTGTGTCAGAAACGATGTTTTTCTGCGCACGCATATGGTTTAATTGCTTACACCCCGTAGCTTTGGTAGTGCTGAATGGTTGTGGTGACATAGAGTATAAGTACACGTGCCTGAAGCCTTTTCGTCTCAATCGTAAATGTGACTGCCGTGGCTGGAATTCGATCCCGCGACCTTCAGGATGTCAGTCGAGCACAATAACCACTAACCCATCGCAACGTGTATGCTGAACTCCCGTTTACACGTGTTATAAATCGCCCGTCAGAACAGCCTTTCAAGCGGTATTTTCTTGCTCCTTCGCCCCCCCCCCCCCCACATACACACCGCATTCGGGGTAAACGCACCTGTTTCAGTTCAAAAGAGCTCCTGGCCGAGGTCGGTATCATAAAGGAAACTGCCGGCCATGCCAGTCGCGCTTCAACGGAGTCGAAATGCTATATATAGGCGCCCAGGTATACCGTGCAACGACGGCGCACGTAAAAGAGCACCAAATGGTCGAAATTTCTGGAGGCCTTTGCTGCGGCGTGCCTCATAATCAGGGGGTTTTTGCACGTAAATACTAATACAATGCTATTAGAGTAAGCGAGCTGTTCCATATCAAAAGACGAATTTTTTCCCCTCACCTATCCAGATCACTCGCAAGCTATCAGCCTTGTGAATGATTTCTCGAAAGATAACCAAGAGCTAGTTGTGTTTACTGATTGTGCATTTTCTTACTCGACACCCGGCCACAAAACTTCTGTAGCAAACGGTGTAGTTACAAATCCTGCGCTGCACGCAGCTCCAATACGGTGAGACCCGAGGAAATGTGTATATGCATGAAGAACTAGTGATTTCCGTTAGTAGAGTTCCCGCTGCTCCATTTACCGAACCGTCGATGACGTCAACAATTCGGGTAATGATGTGGGGTTTCCCCAGCACGAGTAGAATCTTGTCAGAGCCATTCACCAGTTCGCTGTGCGACATTTTGTCACGCCTTTTCAACTTCCTGCTTGTTGTGGCATTTGCCATAGCGCGTCGTGTGCGACGAGTTTTGTCAAGTTGTTTGCCTTTTCAGATGTAGTGACAAAGACGGAGGAGAAACGCAGGTTCGAGAAGCAATCGCACGCTTGACGAGGGATTGCTTGTTTCCGAAGCGTTTATATCAATTTCACCTCGTTTATTGCGATAACTTGATAATTTTTGCCCATTACATTACTTTAGAGCCCCGCCAAAGTGGTCTAGTGGCTAAGGTACTCAGCTGCTGACCCGCAGGGCGCGGGTTCGAATCCCGGCTGCGGCGGCTGCATTTTCCATGGAGGCGGAAATGTTGTAGGCCCGTGTGCTCAGATTTGGGTGCACGTTAAAGAACACCAGGTGGTCTAAATTTCCGAAGCCCTCCACTACGGCGTCTCTCATAATCATATAGTGGTTTTGGGACGTTAAACCCCACAAATCAATCAATCAATCATCAATCAAATTGATTTTGAGTTTTTCAAGCGCTGTTGTCAGCCTGTACAGACCACTGGATTATGAGCGTGATAACGCCACGTGGGACCCACGGGCGGGAGACAAGCCAGTCCCCTAAAGTGTGACGCAATTAACACTAGACGTCAGGTACTGAAATTGAAGGTGAAATTGTTTTTAGTCTTTAACTATAGTTGCTTTTGAAGATGTGCAAGTAGAAACTGATTGATCGGGTGCTGTAGATGCAGTGGTGGTGGATTTCCTCGCATCTGCAGACACAGAAGAGGAGAGTGTACAGCGTAATAACGCTTTACTGCTAACCTTTCTATGAACGACCAGCTCCTTGGATGTGATAATCAACCTCTCATTCCTTCGTATTACCGCCATGTAGAAGATTTGATGTTTATCACATAGATTGTGCTCGTTTTTAAGAGCACTAGTGAGCCGAAGTTTTGACCTCATCTTTGCTAGCGCACACTGCAGCTTAAGAAGACACTAATGAAAGAAACAACAATTTTTCTCGTATTAAAAATTACCCTTTCACAATACCAAAAGCTCAGCTCTTACGACGAATCGAGAACAAAAATCAAAGACAATGGGCGACGCCACCTTGATGTTTCCGCACCAAATCGCTACGACGTCATAGATTTTGAAGGTGTCTACTAGAGACTACAAATTTTTCAATCAATAAAAATGAAGTACGCTATCTTCTAATGCGGTCACAGTCCTAACGATCCAGGTTTGCCAGCTAAATTTTGTCGAGTAAACGTGGCTAAAATACGTACAAAACACATCGAAATTTGTGACGTGACGTTGACGCTTACTTGCACCGATTTCGGCGCCAATTTCAAAACATGAAGATCCTCTGTAATGTTACTTTTCTTAGTAAACCGTAGTTGAGAAATGACTTACAGCCGGATACTCACACGATAATTTATAAGGCTGAGGCTGAAGAACCTTTCGATGTCACAGTTGTGAAACAGTCAGTAGGGGAGCGATCGCGGCCGCCGTTTCATTACAGCCTGCTTAATCCGTTCAGCAAACATATCTCTTCAAGTTTCTGCGACTTTTTTTCACTAGTGAAGCAACTTTGGCCATGCACATTCCACTCTCATGAAACCTAGTACCAACGTGACAGAAGTAATATCCTCTACCGTAAAAACCCGGTTATTTGGACGTGCAAGGGAGCTCTTCGCTATACGTGTATACTGTCTATGTAACAAATTTCTTAGTGCCGAGCGTTACAGAGGTACTTAACGTTCGTAGTGGTATAGTCTACACGTGAAAGGTTGTTATTGAGTTGAAATGCTTAGATGCATCATGAAACTTGAAAATTGAATGTCGGCATCCCTGCGCGCCAGCGTCAATGCGTGTGATTATAAAAATCAAGGGAGGACGTCACCATATGACGTCATAATTTCGACGTCATTGAATACCTATGACGTCAAATTATAATGACATTTCATTACATCGCCACTTGGCCAAAAGTTGTG
Source organism: Rhipicephalus microplus (assembly GCF_013339725.1). Taxonomy (NCBI): domain Eukaryota; kingdom Metazoa; phylum Arthropoda; class Arachnida; order Ixodida; family Ixodidae; genus Rhipicephalus; species Rhipicephalus microplus. The sequence continues at coordinate 132,455,188 of NC_051166.1, read as the reverse complement.
CCGATCACGGCGGCAGTGCAGAATGTGGTCAGGTGCACAAATCTTGCAATGCCTCCAATGCTGGAGTCAATGCAAAACTACGTTAGGTGTAGAAAGCTTTCGGAGGGATGGGGGAGAGTGAATAAAAATAAAGGAGATCGCCATCGAGTTATTTCGAGCGAATGAATAAAAGATACCGTGAGTTTTCTTTCTTAAAACCATGCCGCCACCTCGACACCTCAAGTTGGTGCACCTAACACTCTCCGAACTGTATCGCACGAACACGTTTAAAAGAACGCACTTGCTTACCTTAAAGCCATGGTAAGGCAGAGTGACTTTAGAGCCACAAAGTTTAACTCTGGTTATTTTGACTCATGTGCACTTTATTTGATTACGAGACTTCAAGGTTTAACCTTTTTGGGTAGTTATCAAAAAAAAAAATGCCTGTATTTGCTCTTACCTTCGATTCATGCATAACTGGCCACGGCTGAAAGCGGTCATCTAGCATATGTATGCATTTATATAGGTACAGCCCTAGAACTTCCGTACACCAGTCGCTCCATCTGCTCTTTCCAAATTTTCTAAAGTAGTCCACAAGCTACAACACCTTCTGAGCAACAGGCGATGCATGTGTGTGGGCCTGCGTTGATTCCATATGCTTAGTGATAAAATTACTCACCCTGTGAGCAGACCAGTTCCCAACCAGCTGTGTAGGAATGTATACTCTGGTCCCTTGGCGAGCAATGCATTGCTTGAAAGCGCCTCCTATAAAAGCAGAGCCGCGAATTATATGGTCGATCATGCTAAGTATACACTTATCGAAGATATTTGCCATGCCAAAAGGATACCTGCATTGTATTTTTCTCACAATGTACGACACGCTCGGGACCAACTTACATTTAATGGCATGAATGTATATTTGTGGAAACTCCAAAACATCATTCATACGCTGTTTAGAAAGTGCTGCATGTATTGAAATGTCAAAGAGAGCACATACCTCTACAAACTCTGCTTTCTGGAGGCTTACTGATGGCCTGGCTCCAATAAAAAACAAATGCATTCCACACTTTTTATGAACATTGTGAAAACCAACGGTGGCTCCAAAGAGAGCTGGAAAGAGAAATGAAAGTAGCAGCTAAAGAGGCGGTTCTAGTTCGCTGCGACTCGAGTGTAAAATTATGAATGAAAAATGTAGGCACACGAGGACGCTTCCGATTTGTGCCATTGATTGGGGGCGCGTCCAGCTCTCTATGTTGATTTACATCGCCTCATCTTGAGAATCGTTTTCTTTAATTTTAGGACCGGAGCTCGTTAGGCCGGAACTCCACCGTCGCCGACGCTGCCGGGTGAAGCTTCCAGCGCCGGGAAAACGCACCGAGAAAAACAAGAAGTGCGTGCCGCCGAGCACAGCCTACCCTCTCCACACCTGCTCCCCAACATACCGCCTGCATGAACGCCATCAGCGAGATCAGGCGCATATCCATTTGTGTCCCATTTCTAAGGAGCCCCGCTCATTGGTTGTATTTGTACAGAGAACAACTGCTAGTTGTCTTAATTATTTTTATTTCTTTTTCTTCTTTTTACACAACAAGCTAGCTTGTTGTGGAGTAGTTGACGTTTACGTCACCTTGGCTAGTGCGGCATTCATTCCGTCTGAACGTGACAGTATTCGACATATTAGACTGTCAGTGAGACCTATAGGCGTCTCGGCAAATGTTTCAATGCCATAACGTTATGCAGACTAGCTATTTGGCTTCGACGATGTCGGGAAGTATACGCCCTTGGCAATGCAGCTGGCCTGCCGAGGGCGATGTAATGGGAAATTGGGAAGCACGGTAACTGTGTGTCGTCACACGCAAATTACAGAAGCGGAGACCGGGGAGCTGGATGTCGCTGAGTTCTCTACAACTCCGTAATATTTGAAAGTCGTTGCAACAAAGCCGCAAACTTGGTCAACAATACCTATTGATAAGTTGATGTCTATGTAGGTATCTCTGTGCACATGCAGGGCTAGTTAGTCGGTGCTTGGTGGCATGTATTGACATATATGTATTTTATGTTTGAGTATAGCGCAGCCATGCATGTTGCATCATGGTACGTATTACAGAAACGAGGTGATCAAAAGAATTCTGGAGTGCACGACGAGGACGTGACTTAATCATATAGTAGTTTCTACATGTGAAACCTCAGAAATAATACTAATAATCCTTATAATAGTATACATAATCAAAACTGTTCGTTTGAGCCAGGGAATAACACTTCATGTCAAGTAAATATATCGGCAGACAAAGGGAAAACAACGAAAACTGATGCGGGGAAACATCGTGTGTGTGTGTGTGTGTGTGTGTGTGTGTGTGTGTTTGTGTGTGTGTGTGTGAGAGAGAGAGAGAGAGAACGAAAAATAGCCATTGTTCCAGGAGATCCTCCCTCTGAGACGCAACCAAACAAATTCATCAAACAGACAATTAGGCTAAGGACAGCAGGGATCGCCAATCGTTGTTTTTTAGCTGCAGGGTGGTAATTATGACTTGAACTTTAATGAACTTGTGTGTTCAAAAACACCCCTTCTGTCAGATGGCACCGAACCAAAAACATTTAATTTACGCGTCCGATGCTCCACGAATTGAGCTGCGGCGGAGGCCTTTGCCCCATCTACGTTAATCGGTATTTCTGTGTGTGATCCGTGGGAGCAACAGCTACCCCCCCCCCCACCCCTCGTAGCCAAGGCAGCGAGTGCACAACAGTAATTATCAATAATTTTGAATACAAATCAAATAACTTTCCTAATCGAAGCATATTTAATTTAAAAAAACGCATATTCTGATTTTCCCAAAGAGGCAGCGACCGCTGAATATACAGTTAAAGAGGCGTATATTCGGACACGTTTTCATATTCTAACCACCTCTAGAATAGAATTAAAATAAGAATGATAAGCAATCTTACTTTTGGTTGTACCATAGTTATGAGAGCACTCGGCTACCGACGCAAAGGTCGCGGAATCGACCCTGGCCGCGGCGGTCGCATTTCGATGAAGGAGAAAGGCAAGAAGCCCGTGTTCTGTGTGATGTGAGTGGACGTTAAACAACCGTATATATGGTCTAATATTATCGGTGCCCTCCACTGGGGCGTGTCTTCTGGTGAAGTCGTGATTTTAAAATAAAAAAAATCCCCAAAGATATTTTTGGTTGTTTTTCATTTTTGGTTAATATGGTTGTGCCATAGCGGGAATAAAATAATAATAAAAACATTAGCAAGCGCTAACAGTATGATGTTGGGGATGTTCTGCACAGGCTAGAGCTGTTTGTCTGTTACGCTTACGGGCAGGAAGGTGGTGGCATTCCTATGTGAACACGCGTTATTTTGAGTAACGCACACGTTTGGTCTATCATTATGACATGTCATTTATGTACAGAAAACGTGCGAGCCGAAAAAATGCGCGAGTTCAGACCAGTATTTCGTATTCATGCTTACCGGTGCATTCTTTGCGCACAGTACCCAAGCTCCTATTGCGTCTCTCGTATTGCGTTTCTTGGCTCCCGCCCGGGATTTGATTCCGCGACCTGCGGGTCAGCAGCCGAGTACCTTAGCCACTAGACCACCGTGGCGGGGCACAGCTAGCCAAAACACAAGTCCGTGAAGTGAAACTGCGACAGCACCCCGATAACCTTACTATCACTGCACGGTACTTCTTCACGACGGCACTTTCACGTTATCACCGCCAGCTAGACCGCCGCAGTGACACAGGGGCTACAGTGCTCGAGGGCTGCTGACCCAGCGGTCAAGAGCTCGATACCCGTCGCAGCGGATGCATTTCGATAGACGCGATGCACTAGACCCATGTACTGTGAGATGCGAGTGCAGTTAAAAGAACACCACATGGTCGGCATTCCCCTACGGCGTGCCTCGTAATAATGCCGTGATTCTGGCACGTAAAATACCACAAATCATTGGTATTATTATATGTTATCACCAGAATGACCCTGCGAGGAAATACCTGTTCTTAGAGGGCAACGAAATCATTTGATGCGAGTAGGGCATCAAATATGCACTATCATTACGTCATGCATTCCTGCCGTAGCGCAGCTAGTCGTCAGCAGCTTCCAGATGTTTTTTTTATTTTTTATTTTTATTTTTTATTTTATTTTCACCCAAGCATCTGTACCGGCTTTACAAATTTCCATCAGAAAAAAAAACAACACAATGTACTAATAACTACACGAAATCGATTGCCGAAGAAGGCTGGACTTAGGACCATGGCACGTTGATAATAGCAACATGACGACGTGTAAGGGACGGGGAGGATAACGCCACGAGCGCTCTTTTCCGCGTCAGCCGCTAGTTGCACTTTCAGGAAGCCTTCAATTATGAAGCACTTCCTGCGTTGCTTGCACGAAAGTTTGCATGAAGAAATTTTATACGCTAAAGTGCCTTCGAAGCCAGTGTACTAAGCAGCCTGTTGTTTCAACCCCGCAAATATCCTAATTTAAAAGTTACTTAATGCAACTTCGTTAATTACACCCATGACTGTGCAAGCTATCTATCTCATATAGACTTCTTGTTCATTTGCAATAGTAGCGTCACTATTATTACAAAGGATTAAAGTTTAATGTAACTAACGGACAAGAGAAAAAAGGAAACTCCCAGAACATACTATTTCAAATTCGAGGCCTCAAGTCTCATTCGTAGCCATGGCAGCCCCTGCGTGATAGATGCGAACTGCATGGACAGACGCGTAAATATATTCAGTTGTGCATTAAATATTCACATGAGGCTAAAGTAGTGCGGAGTCTCTCACTATGGGGTGTCTGGCATTCATACGGTGGTTCTTGCACGTGAAATCTCGTGATTACATTACAAACTCTTTCGATATATTGGTGCTGCGTACATGGTAGAAATCATCCGTTTGTTTACAATGCATTCTCGTAAGTAAGCTAGATGGTGCTTTGGGAAGGCATTGTTGAACTCTCAATGCGTCGCAAGGCAAAAGCACATTTGCAACTTAACAAGAACTTTGAGTCGGTAAAGAAATTCAGTGCTAACAGCCGATGCCGAGGAAGACTACAAAAATATTGTGCCTAAATAAGTTTGCCTTAAGATAGGTGTCCTAACCCCTATTCCTCCCACTCAGCCTACCCCCCTCCACACAGACACAAGTACACGCAACAAAACAGCGCCTGATTCACTTTTCATATACAAGGTCTGTTTGGCAAAGGTTGACGACCTTGCATTCTCGTAGCCATTTAGGGGAAAGGGGGAGTTTTAACTTTGCATCTGTACGTATATTCATGCACACGCACAAACGTACGCAGAAACATACGAATGTATAGTCGAGCCCATCCCCAACAAGAACGTCTCGCCGCGCGCCCTTGGCACTTTCCTTAGCATACCGTATATGTTACAATTGAGTAGAACCTGTTTTGACCAGCATTCCTATAGTATACATACGAATATTTTTATGAACACGGCTCTCCATATTTTGCTTTCATGAAGTTCTGGTGTGGTATTTACGCAAGGACTCTTCCCATGCCTCATTCTTTTCGTCTTTTGTAGTTTCCTGTAACGAAGCACCAAACGGAGCAATGAAGCTCCACGGGCAGGACGGACTAGTGATAAAAAACTTCCTGAGATGACAAGAAAGAATCATTACAAGACATAACCTCCTGGTGCCGCAATCACAAAGCAGAAGCTATGCTCGAGTTATGTGTAGGTATTTCAAGTTAAATGCGTCTCATTGTCCATGAATGTCCTAATAACATGATAACTTTACCTCTTGGGATACCACTTCTTTGCTGCGCAACCGTCAAAATAATTGCACTTTATGTACGAAATGACATATCTGGCATTGACTCTACCTTATCTTCTACATCTCCATTCACATTTACGTTTTATCGAGACGTATTTGGTGTATACATACCCCAAATCATAAGGTGAAATGAATACGTAGAATGATCATGCATCCGAAGCAAATGGCATCCTTGTTTACCCAAAGCAACTTGTCTTGTTGTGCGAAGCTTTCCTCAAGTTCTTGCGAACGCATACTTTACCTCAAATATGCCTCGTTGGTTCAGGATCCTGCGGTCTCTTTACAATGATCAGCTCAGTGTAAAAACCGTACACAACCAACCGACTCGTTTAATCCTGAGTACCAGCATGAAACTTAGTCTAGATATGTTATCCCCACTCACATGAAAGTATCTCTTCTGGGTTGCGTTCAGAAAATAAGCTACATGCCCACTCCTTTGACACTACACGGCATCTCTCGTCATTCTTATGCTGCTTCTTGTATTGATGATCAGCATGTGATACGTCCCTTCCTTTACATTCGACTGATCTTTCACAATTATCTGCATAAAAGAGCGTGCCGATATCAGCATCATATGCCCGCAACTTTGCTCAGCAGCACAGATCTTCCTCATGCTCCCATTGCAGCCATTATCAAGGTGTGAAGCGTAAACGTCGCCCGCCAACTTGTACGCGTTTCCAGAAAATTATTGTCTTATTCAAGAGTTACGGTGCTGATCATTACTGTGGAAGTAGCTGCACTTCATCAGCTGCTGCCTCTTTCAAAAAGGCTTCCCTATCTGGTCTGTTGATTTATCTCGCATGCGTAGTTTAGAGAGTCGAGAGAGACAACGTCGACGTGTATGTTTACTTCTCGTGTGCCTCAAACGCGAAGCGATACCCTATGCATGAGCAATTTCCAGGAACTGAAGGCGCACAACCAAGTCTTATCCCTCAATCGCAAATACCCCCCACCCCGCCCCTAATATGCATTGCGGTCGATATATCCAGTGCAGTGCTAGAAAAATAATTAATGTTGTGTGCGCCTAGCCTATATATAGGCACAAACCGGAAGCCTCCTGAAGAACACTTATTTCGACAGTTTTAAAACAGCTGAAAGCAGCGTGTGTTCAAGCACCTCATGAAAGGTAAAACATGACGCGTGCTGTGCTGTCAGCTCACGTCTAGTATTATCCGAGGTACGAAATAGCTCACGTTCAAACGCTTTTTAATTACTGTATAGCGCTGTCTAAATCTGGCGGTCTCCAGGAACACTAAACACGAGGAGCAAGTTTGGTTCGCATAATGTAGCATCAGCATGATAGCATTGCTTGTTTTGAACATTCACAAAAAAAAAACATTTCAAAGTATGAACACTTACCTGCGCTCAACCACGTTGGTCCTCCTTGTGAGCAACTTTTAATTAGCGAAAACAAGTTCATATAAGGCACAGGCTCACGTCTATGCGGAACATTCTTTAGTGTTCGAAGCGCCCTCAACTGACTGAGCTTCACTGTAAATAGGAACGCCACGACCATTAGGGCCACTAGGCCTATGCTCGATGCCAGAACCACAGCGAGGCATGATGCCACTCCAGCCACACCATTCAAGCCCAGGAAGCCAGAGGTGTAACACGACGTGAAAGACGACATTTGTAGGTGCTGACACAGATGATCCTGCTGCAATAAATAAAAAAAGAGTGAAAAATACAAGTTGCACAACTTTTTCTTTTTTTTTCATTGGACTGAGATTTCTACTCTATTTTTTTTCTCGCAAAACTTCTCACGTTTCCAAACCCACACCACCCTTTTAGAGTCAGCCAGCCATTTAGACTCAAATCCCTTTCGGAACTTCATATGCGTCATTTTACATTCACAAGAACTCGTCGTCGTTTTACCTTCTCCACAGTTTACAAAATCTTTTTCAACGTGGTGCTACATGTGTAACGAGAGAAACCTCCCGAGAAAATAAATCGTTTTCGAACTGGTAAAAATGGCTGTCCACAAACGGGCACTTCAGTGGCAAATATGGGAAGAACAACCCCCCAAAATGCAAGGTTTGGCTTCCAGAGCTCCAGATAACTTTAAAAGGATTCCCAAAGACCAACAGCATTTCTTTTGATCTTTTGTCGCGATTATTTACGTGATTATATATATATATATATATATATATATATATATATATATATATATATATATATATATATATATATATATATATATATATATATATATATGTGTGTGTGTGTGTGTGTGTTCCTAAACTTCAAGACACGATCTGCCCATGCACTGGCGCTATAATATGTCTGCGTCTGCACACCGGACACTAATTCTGACGTCTAATCACTCTTGCATTGTGGGTAAATGACACTTAGTCGACAAGATTATCACTTTTCAGCGGCACTGAGCGGATTACTGTCATGTAACTTGCCTAAGCAGCCATGCCCTCGAAGGAGGACGGAGGTATAGCGTACAGCTTGTATGAAGATATTTAAATGAAAGAAAGGCGCGGATGTCAACCACGACTGGACCATGCAGTTTGCTACCTAACACCAGGAGAAAGGAAAATCAGAACATAAAGTGAAATAAGAAAGAAGAGAGAAGCAGTTTATTAAAAAACAAGTGCGCCAGCATGAACACAAGCAGATCGAAACGGACTGCACGTATTGTGTGTACTTCCATCACGTATGCGTTATTTTTGTTTCTGTTTTACACCTTCACAACTGCAGTCTTTTCGCGAAAAAATGCGGGATGGTGAAGCGCTGAAGGCAAGCGCAATGAAAGGTAGCCGAGACCCTACATGTTTGCCTTTCTACATTAATTTTTACTATCCCTTTAAATGTTTGACATTCTGTGCTTCTCATGCAAAATGTTCCATGTTTTTCCTGTGTGGTGGAGGGTGATGCAAGATTTCTTCAAGCTAACGCGTACACAAATAGGTACCAGAAGCCGCCTTTACATGCAAAATAGAAAGTAAGAGAGTGAGAATTAAAAAAAATGCAAAGAAAAAAAAACGAGAGTACACCATGTGCTGTCAACATGGAGGCTTAGTCGGCAAACAATGCATGATAACGGCAGAAGCGATCAGCGGGGCGGACGTAATCTATGGCGACTGTTGTGTCCGTCGTAAACGTTTATTTTCTGGGCACAAAAAGACCAAGAATGTAAAATGTATACTTAAATTCATTGGGCATTGCCAGGGGTCGGCACACCAGCCCCCCCCCCCCCCCCCCTTCTACCTTCCCAAAAATTTTTTTTTTTGCCATTGCATACATAGCGCAAATTTGCCTGCCCCTTCCCCCCTGCCTGAATCTGACGCGACTACTTAAATCCGATGCTTCGAAATGCACCCCACAATATTTGATCTGAAGCGTAGATAAGACGTGGTCGAATTTCGAAATTGTTGCGCTAAATCATGCTTGGAATGGACCGACGGCCTTCCGTAAACAAATACATTAAACATGTTTTCGTTGTCGCTCTTTAACTGTTACAGAGGACGAACTGCATTACGCAGACAAGCCCACGTTATCAATTTATTTAGGCGATGACGCAATTATCGAAGTGAATATAAAAAGGCACTATCCTTGCATATTCTACATTTTATTCTTGTGAACACTTGCAATGTAACCTAAAAAAAAACTGTGATATACAGGATTAATCTTGTATTTTTTTTCTCCCGCATTCCTCGAATAAATACGCTCGTAGCGCTAGCTAGCTGCGTGGGCTGTTATTTAAGTACTGTTGCTGTATTAGGAAGTTTGCGGCTTTCATAGTTTGGTGCAGGTTAAAGTAACCTAAATATCTAACAACTTTATGAATTCAGTAATATGTATTCATCTGACCCAGTGTCATATTAACACCTGTTGCTTGGATATCCGAATAATTGATTGATAATTTAGTAACTACTAACAAAATTGCTTAGACGAAGCCATCGACATCAAGAGTACCGAGCGAGCATCGCTACTGTAAGCCACGCATCGTATATTGTGGCGCTTACGGTGGCGAATCCAAGCGGGCGAGCGAGGAGAGAGAGACTGTGCTCCGAGCCATTACATCACACCTACCTTGCCGGTACGACGCAGAAGCGCTGAAGGAGCTGCCGTGAGTCACCAACTTGAAAAATACTTCTTCCGCAGAGTGTTTTGACGCTGCATGGCGCGATTATCCGCACACCCCGGGCTCCGCAAGCCGGAATCAGACCGTCTCGCCGTAGTCGCACGCCAGCAAAACGTACCTCGGCTATGCTCTCAGCCACGAGGGAAGGCGGCGCCTTCTACATGTACGTGCGCGTCGTTGGGCGACGTTCAGGCAATCGCGCCTGGCCCCCATCGGCCTTGAGGTCGGTGCCTGTCACGTGCGCTAAGAGCGCGCGCCAAGCGAGAGTGAAAACGGATGTGCAATCGAACGAAGCCGTGCACGTGGAGTGGACAGCGGGTAAGGAAAGTGTGTGTGTAGAGTGCACAAATGGTCAGGCGCGTATGCCAGATACTCATTGGACTACGGCCATGGCGGAGGTTACGGAATCGGCTGTAATCTTCAAGTGCATTCATTTCCAATTTTTTTTACTTGTTTCAAAGTATGCGAAGTCTACTCTATTTATTATGTAGTGACTCTGAAAGGGAAAAAAAAGAGGGATATATCTTATACCCCTATCACACAGCCCTCATAAAACTCCGTTTAAGTACTTCGTATTTTCGTCAAGGGAGAGGCGGCTCATATCCCACGGCCCCTCCATTTTACCGTGAAAGTTAAACGGAGCTTTTGGAAAAGGGAGTTCGGTAATGACCATTTGGGCTTGACGGAGTACCCTCGTTTCCACACAGCTACTCCTACGAAGAAAACCGCGCTAACAGAGTTGTCTTAGTAATCTCATCAATTATAGACTTCAGCGTTATAATCTGTTCGGTGTTGCACTACACACTGGATAGTTGAAGTTATTTTTATTTTTGAGGACATCAATGTCTGTATCCTCTACACCCAACGCTTTGCCAAGCCGCCACTGGAAAATGTTGCGCCGTATTATTTGTTTACACAAACATGAGATGCACACACGTGGACAGTGTACTTTCCCGTTTTAGTTTTATTATTATTATGCATGCATAAAAGAGCAAGAAACCACGTGTACGTTGCTTTAATTGTGAATATATATGTGAAAGATAGTATATACTGACAAGCGCCGCAGCGCCGTTTCTGCCCCGTGCGGTTCGGGTCGAAAGCTTGCACTAAGTCATGTAGCATACCCACTACTCCATTCTCGTAAACCTCCATTAGGGAGTTGAAGTCTGAACTGAGGTTAACTAGGTTCAGTGGTTGCCATGTGACAGGGGTATTAGTGCCTTTTGTCTCTTTTAAGAACTGTCTTGACGTCGACTAGAAGGTGCACATTTGATTAGATTAGTGCTCTTCATGTGCGACCCCTAGTCATTATCGCAGTAATACGAAAACATTCGTGCAAGCCAACGGTATCCTAACGGTTGATAATACTATTAAATACAAGCTAAGAATATTATTCTTCAAGCAAATCGACAATGGGCGTCCTGTCTTCGTAATCCCCCCATCAAACCGAATGAATACTATAACTTGTAAAGTTCTCACATAACCAAATTCCATTATACATGCAGTACATGCCAACTATATGCAAGCAAACGACTTACTTAATGGGAATCCGTCTATGCAATACCATACCATCTGCTATCAAATCCTCTCAATCGATTGAAAAGCTAAAAAAAATCTCACGATTTATTTATACATGTTTTCCATAATCTGGATAGTTGTACTTACCTTTACTGCTCCGGTTCCCTTTTGTGCCTACTCACAACATTATGTTGACGAAGCACCGCATCATCATCTTACATTGGTGAAATCTTATGTCAAGTAACAGTTTTCTTTTTGTCGTTTATTTTTGGCTAATTCTCATAGTGTACGTGTAATCATCTGAAAACTGTTTTGGAGTGTTTAATTGCCTTTATTTACTCTCCTGCCCAATGTTCTGGCTTCTCCCCCTCTTCTGGCGGCTTTCCACTGTTATTTTTCCTTGTATCGAAATCATTTTGCACGTGATGTATTTTATTGCTTGTTTGCTGTACGGCTGTTTGCTACTACAATTATTTTTCTACATTCACTACTAGTTGCTAAGGTGTTCCTGTTCAGTCTCTGTTTATGGTACCTCTATCTGCATACAGAAATTTCGGAATTCGTTTAATGCCCAAATAGACCCCTTCTGTCTACGGCTTTCACAAGTTTTTCATCTTGGTCGAAAAAGAGATCGGCACAAGGGCGAAACAAAGGATCATGATTGATGATGGATATGTGGGGTCTAACGTTCCAAAACCACCACATGATTATGAAAGACGCCGTAGTGGAAGCCTAAAAAAATTTCGACCACCTGGGGTTGTTTAACGTGGACCCAAACTTGAGCACAAGGGCCTACAGCATTTTCACCTCCATCTAAAATGCAGCCGCCGAAGCCAGTGTTCGATCCCGCGACCTGCTGGTCAGCAGACGAGTACTTTAACCACTATAGCACCGCAGCGGGGCGAAAGAAAGGATGACTGTGACATTACTTGCTTGGCTAGTTAGGTGTGCAAGATGAATTTATAAAGTTTTTTTTTCAGAAGTATTTGTTTTGATAACATAAAATAATGGAAAATACTGTGTTCACATCAGTCCAGGCGTTTTTCAGAGCGCCATGCAACGAACAAGGGTGATGCAGGATCAGTATGACTGTCCACCTAGAGTAAAGAATAAATAATCTATTTAGTGCATTTCTTTGTGCTCGGGGATCAGCCGGTGACGGTGGAATTGATAGCCTAATCAGCTCCGCAAGCTTAGAAAACTCTCTGTTCGAAGCTGTCTACCTAATATTTTTGCCGTGAGAAAGGACTGCGCTGAGAAATTGCAGTCTCACGCGAAACTTCCCATGAAAAGAAAATGTTGCACATATTGGAAAACTTCAATCATTAGTGCTGAATCGTTTCAAAGGTGAGAAAATTAACCAATGGCGCTGAAACTTGCACTCATGAGATGGAAAATTCATCGATGGGGACGACACTTGCACTGGCGAGATGGCGGTGAAGGCACACGGTAAAACCCCCCTCCCCGGACAAAAACAAAACAAAAACAAAAATGATAACAGTAATTACACGAAAAAAAAACACTCGCTCTATTCGTGTTTACTAAGTGCCGACAAATTGTGCAGTGCCAAAGAGTACCTGATGGTCAAACTTTTCATGTGGTTCACTGTGCGATAACTCTAGATAGCTTGAGTGTGACCGAATTGGTCCAGACCACAGTGCTTGCTTTTTTAGCATTTTTGCACTTGGTAAGCTAGCTGTAAAGGAAAGCCTTTATCCATCATCATCAGCCTGACTACGCCTACTTCAAGGCAAAGGCAACACCTATGATCTGCCAATCAACCCGGTCTTGTGCTTTCTGCTGTCATGTTATATACCTCCGAATGTTTTGATCTCATCGACCCTCTTAAATTTCTGTCTCGCCATCGTGCGTTTGCCTTCTCTGGGAATGTAGTCAGTTACCTTTAATGACTAGTGGTTATCCTGCCTATGTGCTACGTGCCCTGCCCATGTTCATTTCTTTTTCTTGATTTCAACTGTGAAATCTTTAAATACGATTTGCTCAGTTACCCACTCTGCACTCTTCTTGACTCTTAGGTTACACCTATCACTTTCCTTTCCATCGTTCTCTGCGTCCTTTTCAATTTAGGCTGAACCCTCTTTGTTAACCTCCACGTTTCTGCTCCGTAGGTAGGTACCGGCAATATGCAGCTGGTATACGTATACCTTCTCTTGAGCGACAGTGGCAATCTATCAGTCATGATTTGAGAATGCTTGCCGAATGAGCTCCACCCCATTCTTATTCTTCTAGTTACATCAATCTCGTGGTTTGGCTTCGCGATTAATACCTGACCTAAGTAGATTTATTTTTTATGTGGTGTTTAACGTCCCAAAACAACCATGTGATTATGACAGACGCAGTAGTGGAAGGCTTCGGAAATTTTGACCGCCTGGTGTTCTTTAACGTGCACCAAAATCAGAGCACATGAGCCTACAACATTTCCGCCTCCATCGTATATGCAGCCACCACAGCCGGGATTCGATCCCGCGACCTGTGGGTCAGCAGACCAGTACCTTAGCCACTAGACCACCGCGGTAGGGCGACCTGACCTAAGTAGACGTAGTCCTTTAACTTCATGTGCTCTATTACGTACATCGAAGCGATGTTCTCTTCTGAGGTTGTTGTACATAACTTTCGTTTTCTGCAGAATAATTTTAGGACCAACCTTTCTGCCCCCCTTGTACAGTTCAGTCATCATGAGTTGCAATTCGTTCCCTGAGTTACTCAGCAATGTCATGTCATCCGCAAAGTGAAGGTCACTAAGGTATCCTCCATTAACTCTTATCTCTAATCCTTCCTATTCTGGGCCTCTGAGAACCTCCTGTAAGCACGCGGTAAATAGCATTGGAGAGACTGTATCCCCTTGTCTTACACCCTTCTTCATTGATAATCTGTCGCTTTCTTTATGGAGCACTATGGTGGCAATTGATCCTCTGTATATTTTTTCTAGGATGTTTATATGTGCTTTGTTGACACCCTGATTGCGAAATGTCTGCATGACTGCTCATATTTCTACACAATCACATGCCTTCTCATGATCTATGAAAGGTACCTAGAGTGGTTGGCTGTATACTGAGAATTTCTTTATTACCTGATTGATACTATGAATGTAGTCGATTGTTGAGCAGACTCTTCGAAATCTTGCTTGTTCCGTTGGTTAATTGAATTCTAATGTTCTCTTCGTCCTGTTAGCAATCACCTTTGTAAATAGCTTGTGTATGACAGAGAGCAAGCTGATCGACCTGTAAATATTTGAGTCCTCGTCATCTTCTTTCTTATGAATTAATATAATGTTAGCAGTCTCTCAATATTCTGGCACCCTTCTCGTCAAGAAACAGGGTGGCTAGTTTTTCTTACACAATCTATCCTCCGTCTTTCAACACATCTAATGTTACTTGATCTTCACCAGCAGCTTTGCCTTTTTGCATTCCCTCCAAGGTTTTTCTGACTTCCGCTGTCATTACTGGTGGATTGTCATCTGGGTTACTGTTAGTTCTTTCATTAGGGTCACGGTTGTCCCGGAACTGTACAGATCTCTGTAAAACTCTTCCGCTGTGAACGCTGTCAACTAATATTGTTGCATAGGTGTGCGCGTGTGTACATATGTTTGTCCAAGGCTGGTTTCACGCCACGAAAAATTGTAGGTATATTTCAGCCGCATGCCCCTCCCCCCTCTTCAGAACACCTTATCTTCTTGTAGGCCCATAACTGCTCTACTTGTGTCATAATGTTTATAATCACTATATCAGCAGTTGGCAAAAAACCACTTTGCAGGGAAGAATTTCCTCTGAAAAACAAATGACGATTCAGCACACGTAAATCTTTGAAGCATCTGTGTTCAATTTCATTTCAGTTGGTTCAAGATTATTTAAAGTGCGTCTGTTGCCATTCAGCTCTAGGTGCCGTTAAAAGGACACAAAAGGCAAATATTAGGTCTATGTTGATTGCAAAAATAGTGGTCCAAAAACCTCGTTGTCCTACGTTTATGCCAAGGAAATGCTATTTTTGAAATGAAATCACGTTGTGGTGGTTCACATCGTGTTAGCGTACTTCAAGCTACCCGCCTAAAAGTGGGTCCTTTCACGTAACTGTTGCAGTGCACCATATTTGCTGGCTTTATTGTGTGGCTGCCGACACTATAGTAGCAGCTGAGAGAAACTAGTGGGAGTCACAGCGGCAACAACAATCATTAAACAATTTCTTGCCATGGAATACGCGATGGCAGGCTTGCTTCGTTCAACTGGGCCCCGCTTGATGACATGTCCTGTCTAGTTTCTTCATCATCGTCATCAGCCTGACTACGTCCACTGCAGGACAAAGGCCTTTCCCACGATTCGCCAGTCAACTCTGTCCTGTGCTTGTTGCTGCCATTTTACACCCGTAAACTTCCCAATTTTTATCTTCCCACCAAACTTTCTGTATCCCCCTAACACGTTTGCCTTCTCTGGCAATCCACTCAGTCATCCTTAATGACCAGCGGTTATCCTGCCTGCGCACTACATGCCCGGCCCATGTCCATTTCCTCTTTTTGATTTCAACTATAATATCCTTAACCTCAATTTGTTCCCTGACCCACTCTGCTCTCTTCTCTCTTAAGGTTACACCTATAATTTTTCTTTCAATCGCTCGCCGCGTCGTCCTTAATTTAAACTCACCCCCTTTGTAAGGCTCCAGGTTTCTGCTCAATAGCTAAGTACCGGCAAGATATAGTACGTATATACATTCCTCTTGAGGGATAGTGGCAATCTACCAGTCATGATTTCAGAGTGCTTGCAAAATGTGCTCCACCTCATTCTTATTCTTCTAGTTGATTCAATCTCGTGGTTCAGCTCCGCGTGTATTACCTATCTCAAGTAGACGTAGTCTTTTACAATTTGAAGTGCACTATTACCTATATCGAAGCGCAGTTCTCTTCCGAGGTTGTTGTACATTACTTTCGTTTTCTGCAGATTATTTTAGGACCTACATTTGCAATTTGTTCGCTGAGTTACTCAGCAACGGAATGTCATTGGCGCAGGTTACTAAGGTACTCTCCATTAGCTTTTATCCCAAAATCTTCCCATTCTAGGCCCTTGAAAACATAATGTTAAGCACGCAGTAAACAGCAATGAGGAGATTGTATCTCCCTGCCTCAAATCCTTCTTATTTATATTTTGTTCCTTTCTTTATGAAGCACTATGGTGGCAGTTGATCCCCTGCAGAGTTCTTACAGGTTGTTTATATGTGCTTCGTCGACGCCCTTATTCCGCAGTCCCTGCATGACTGCTGATATTTGTACTAAATCAAACGCCTTTTCATAATCTATAAAGGCTATGTATGGTGTTTGGCTGTATTCTGAGCATTTCTCTATTACCTGATTGTTAGTATGAAGTTTGTCGATTGTTGAGTAGCCTGTCCAAAAGCCTGCTTATTCCTCAATTTGATTGAATTTAATGTTCTCTTAATTCTGTTAGCAATTGCCTTTGTAAATAGCTTATATATGACGGCGAGCAAGATGATCGGCCTGTAATTGTTCAAGTCCTTGGCATCTCCTTTCCTACGTATTAAGGTGATATTAGCCTTTTTCCAAGATTCTGGTACTCTTCCCGTCAGGAGACACTTCGTAAGCAGGGTGGCTAGTTTTTCTAACACAATCTGTCCTCGGTCTTTAAACAGATTTGATGTTACCTGATCCTCACCAGAAGATTTGCCTCTTTGCATGTTCTCCAAGGCTTTTCTGACTTCTTCTATCATTACTGGTGGGGTGTCGCCTGGGTTACTGCTAGTTTTTACATTATTGTCATGGTTGTACTAGCTACTGTACAAATCTCTGTAAAACTTCTCTGCTATTTTAACTATCCTATTCATATTGGTAGTTACTTTACCTTCCTTGTTTCTTAGTGGACACATCTGGTTTTTGCCTATCCCAATTTTTCTCTTCAGTGCTTTGACGCTTCCTCCGTTCTTCAGAGCGTGTTAAATTTTCTCCAAGTTATACCTTCTTACATCGGATACCTTACGCTTATTATTCAACTTCTAAAGCTCTACCAACTCTATTTTGTCTGCTGTACTTGAAGCTTTCATGCTTTGATGCTTCTTAATGAGCTTCTTCGTCTCTTGGGACAGCTTTCCTGTGTCCTGTCTAACTACCGTACCTACAACTTCAACTGCACACTCCGTAATGGTACAACTCAGGTTATTATTTATTGCGTCAACGCTCAGGCTGGTTTACTCAATCCAAGTCGCGTACCTGTTTTGAAGCGAGAGTCTGAATTCCTGTACTTTCCCTTTCAGTGCTAGTGCTAGCTCGTTGATTGGCTTTTTGCGCATCAGTTTCTGTCGTTGCTTCTTCATGCCTAAGCGATTCAAGACCTTACAATGCGGTGATCTCTGCATCGTACCTTGCCAAGCATTTCCACATCCTGCACGGTGCCTAGATGTGCACTCTGTATGAAGTCTATTTCGTATTACTTTCACCATTAGGGCTCCTCCATGTCCACTTAGAATTCCCTCGTTTTCAGTAGAAGGTATTTAAAATCCGCAAATTATTGCATTCTGCGAATTCTATTAATAACTCCCCTCTGGCATTTCTAGAAACGATGCCATGATCTCCTACTGCCTGGTCTCCAGCCTGCATCTTCCCTACTTCAGCATTGAATTCGCCCATTAGTACAGTATACTGTGTTTCTACATTACTTCATGCTCATTCCACGTCCTCATAGAAGCTTTCAACTATCCCGTCATCATGGCTGAATGTAGGTGCGTAAGCCTCTACCACCTTCACCTTGTATCTCTTATTAAGTTTAATTATGATACCTACCACCATTTGATTATCCCAATAGTATTCCTTTAAGTTACCAGCTTTTTGTCTGTGAATAAAGAACCCCACGCCGAGTTCTTTTATCTCAGCCAAGCCACGATAGCAAAGGACGTGCCCATTCTGTAACAATATATAAGCCTCCTCTGCCCTCCTAATCTCACTGAGCTCCATTTCATACCATTTAACAAACACTTAATCTCCTCAAATAGTTCAGCTAAACCTGCCTCACTAGATGAGGTTCTAGCGTTAAACTTTACCAAGTTCAGGTTCCAATGGTGATGACATAGCGGTTAGAGTATCAGCAACGCATGAAAGAGGTCCGTGGTTCGAATCCCGGTGCAGCGTAGTTTCCAACTGGATTTAAAGAAATGTGCGTGATGATGGAATTGCATTGAGAGGCCTGGGGTGTGGCCTTACCGGTGGCCACCACCGGTAACGCACTCCCTCACCAGAGAAGGATTGGCCACCCTGGTGCAGTATCTGGCCACTACCTCCCACATGCCTACGTCAAATAACACACGGCCCTCAGTCCCTAGCGGGTGCGAAGCAACTGCCCACAGCGGCAGTCAGATCTGCAACGCAGCAGAGGGTGCTAAGAATGCGGACAGGCCACTATTGGAACCTGAAAGCCTAGGATGCTTCATCAAACGCGAAATGGCGTCGGCTGCGTCAACACACACACACACACACACACACACACACACACACACACACACACACACACACACACACACACACACACATATATATATATACTTAAGATCTAGTCTAGCTGACGACAATGCCAAGGAAAGCATAGGGAAAGTTATTGGGCCGAATTGTGTGCAAAGAAAACTTGCCGTGGGAAGGAACAAGGAACCGATTCCTCCCACGGCAAATCATCTTTTAACCCACTTTTCTTTCTTGACCTTGACATTACAATTCGGCCTAATAAGTTCCCCTATACTTTCCTTGCCAGTGTTGTCTGTGTCTGTTATATATCTTAATTATTGTGTAAACACGAAAAAATGAGCCTCTAAATGTACACTTCCTTCTATTACATACATACATATATATATAATATATATATATATATATATATATATATATATATATATATATATATATATATATATATATATATATATATATATATATATATATATATATATATATATATATATACGGGGGGGGGAAGAGGGAACCAATGTTCTTTTTTGATAAGCACTCTCTCTTATTTCTTATACTACCGGCACCACTGGGATTTTGTTGATATACATGGCTTCAATGTAACAGCGGTCACTGCAGGGTATCTGTACTCAGTTTCTTGCATCAGTTGCAATGGTGTGGAAGCTATGCAAGCAGTTCTGTGAATTTCTTCATACAAACCTGGCTTCTCCGACTGTCTACGCGTGCGCGCTTCCAGAACGGATAGCGGATGCCATGATGCGCATGATGCGAAACAGTTACACGCTAAGCAATCCAGAGTGTACTGACAAACGTATACTATAACAGGGTCTGTTTATGTCTAAGTCACAAGGCATTTTCATTGATTACGAAGACAAAAGCAAAATGATTATCACATTACGGGTGGTAAAATTATTTAGTTATATCTGAATAGTTGGATCATAGAACAAATTATGAGTCAAAGAGTGCCTCTACTGCTGGGATTATCGCCAGCTTCCATTGTGTTGTCACTGAGGTATGAAACAGAGTGTAAGCAAGAGGAATGGGAACTATCCACCGCACAAAAGGAATACTCTAGATATTTGTACCTGGTCTGTGCACTTCGACGAAACCTCCATTTGCTGCCCTACACACTATTAAGCAATACTTAATTCCGTCACACGCGCGTTTGGGGTGATAGAACGAATAACGTCGGTGATCACCTTTTTTGCATGATTACTGCCATTATTTGGTGCACTGTACGCTTGTTGTTTTACAAAACCCTAATAGTAAATGTCTAATTCATGGCGTCTCAATTCAGGAAGCCATAGAACGCAGCAAACATTTCTATGTACCGTACACATCTGCGCTGGGGTGTTGGCGAAGCCTGATCCGCTGCTGTGCAGTGCGTGTTCTTTTTCGTCATAACCTGAGTGAGCATAACTCTCGTAGCTTGCGATGGAAACTTGGAGAGAATTTAGTTTTTTTTTAAGTTTATCAACACTTTTATTGTCTTTTGTTGCTTTCCTGTGACTGTTGAAAATGGCGCCATCATTTTACGGGCACAGAATATTGCATAATTAGGGTGCTTTGTGTTAACGATGGAGCTGTTTAAGGCGGCCGCTAGTTCACGGGCCGCGGACAGAAGATGGTCAGCGTCATACATCGATTCTCGCTTCTTCGTGCCTATTCTTCATTGTCGTCGTCTTCATTTTCTGTTTCACTTCCTGAACACGCGTGCCGATTTCTCCGGCGGGGAATGCTATAACCCTCATGGGTGAGACGCTAGTACAGAAAGAAAGAAACAAGGAAAGAAAGAAGAAAAGAAAGGAAGAAAGAAAGAAAGAAGGAAAGAAAGAAGGAAAGAAAGAAACAGACAAGCAAAGAAATATATAAATAAATAATTATGAAAAGAAAGAAAGAAACCATAAAAATACCCAAGACAAAAAAGTTCTTCGCGAGGCCCAATTTACCCGAGAACCTACAACCCGAAGGCGAGTGCCTTAACGAGCCGGTTATAGATGAATGCTAACAGAAGGGCAGGTGTGAAGTTGAAGAAAGCAAGGAGGAAGGGAGAGAGTAACTAATAGCATAGAAACAAAAGCTAAGGGATAGATACAAAAGATGCACGGCGTAACGGAAAGCAGAAGAAGAGAGAACCAAAGAAATGGAGAGAAAAAAGAGAGTGAAAAAAAAGGCAGAAAATAAGAGGAAGCAAGAAATACACAAAAAGAGAAAGTGAAAGATAAGAGAAGAATGATAGAAAGACCGAGAAGAGAAGGAAATCGGTAGAGAGAGAGAAAGAAAGAAATAGCAATAAACAGAAATAAATAAGACACACAGAAACAGAAAAAAGAGAGGAAGACAAATAAATAGAGAAAGACGAAAAAAAAATAGCAAACCTTGGCAGAACAGCGACCGCCAAGATTTTCTAGATAGCCATCAGCACCGCTTTCTCTTTGGCATTGTACCTTCAGTGCAAGCTACGATAATTTTTTAACAATTCAGTTTTTTTTAAATATAAAGATACTACGACACTCAGGCACTTGTTTTCTTCGCATACAAACTCCATGCCGTGTATGTGTGCTGAGTGGTGTCTTTCCTGCAACAAAAATATGCGCGCCCGAAAATGCATCTCGCGCCCCGTCATGAGGTTCGTGCTCCAACTCGCCGTAATATCGCGGCGTGCTGCTGGGATCACAGCGTCTGCTGTGGTTTACATGTAATTTTTTGTTGCTAGCGGTGAATTACATTGCTCTAAAAAGAAGCGAGAAGTTTTACATGGTACGTAAAAGAAAATTTTATTCAATCAGTGTGTTCGAAATCCAAAAATAAGATCTTTGAAACGCTAAATGTCTAAGTGGCATTAGGGAATTTCTATGCAAAACACAAAAGTTGATCTTGGACCTTAAAGGAGGTCTGCAACACTTTTTGAGGACGATCTAGGAAACGTTTCCGAATGGCGCGCGGGGCTCCAGAGAACATTTCAGCCTAAAATTATGGCGCAGCATGTCGCCCGTATACATAATTATTCCGAAGTCATCTAGAAGTCACTAGCACAAATTATGCCATAACCCAACGTTGCCGCGTCCGATAAACACAAAATACACAATCATTGGCTCATTTGAGCTTCGTGAGCTGTTGTGCATCTACCGTAGTTGCTGCAACGTGCCGGCGGACGCGGCAACGTGCATGCCCGATCGTTCGCGATCTGAGTGAAAGTAGTAGAGCGCTCCAAGAAAAAAGTAAAGAAAAAAAGAACTGTGCAAGGTCATGACGCGTGCTGACGAACGGACGCAGCCTCCCTTGTTAGCCGCATCCCTCGCCTCATTTAGCTTTCAGTGGGCTCACTGATATGAAAGAAAGGAGAAAGCGCTTAAAGCGTGCGACGAAGTCCTGTCCACCCTGTCACCCCACTCGTATACTTGAAGAATTAAAGAAAAGGTGCTTGCTGTAGTGGATTCGTGAGGCGATAAACTCTTTGAATGAAGTCGTTCGACGAATTGTTGTAAAAAAGTTACAGGGCCCCTTTATTTTTTCTAATTTAATTAAGAACGTATAATGGCGAAATAGCAATGATAACTTTCTCAAACTACAACTTATTATTAAAAACTTATTAAGCATTTCGCTATCATGTCCACTTAAGAAGATCAGCCCAAACTGCGTGCCACATTATAGGCACACGAGTTTCGTCACATATGGGAACAAGTCTCGCGACATCACAAAATAGCCCTTTGCGAACAGTTTCTTGAAGTATTTATCTGCACACACATATGAAATAACAGCGACTTGAAGACATGGCACCAGCTTGGCGAAAAACACGCAAAGCGTCTCAACGCATTGGTTTAGTTAGGCACTGGCAAGCTCTTGAGGTAACCGTCAGCGTTCAGGAAAGTCGGCCACGTGTCCGATTGCGCTTGCTTGGACGCGCGACACGCTTGACTGCGTTCTGTATATCTGATCAGTCAAGTGTCCGTGACGTTGTTCAAAGCATCTGGCTCCAGTACATAGAGGTGCATTGTTGGAAGTCTAACCGTTATTTATGTTTATCCGGTGCGCGCGCTGCGCTGTGATGACGCCACATGCGTGCATGTTTGTGATGTTACTCACTGCGAGATAGCGTTGAAATCACACATGGTATCCGGTGTTGCAATGTGTGGCATTGACTGGGACTCTAGGTTTTAGTTATGGTCTTTCACGTAAAGGGCTGATTCTAAAAGAAGGGTCGTGAAAACACGGAAGTGAATACTCACCACATACAGCTCAACTCACTATTATTCGAGAGGATTGAGTTAAAGCTGTAGAAGTGCTATCCCCCCCCCCCCCCAGAAAAAAAAACTATTTCATTTGTTATCCCGTCACTGTATCGTTTCGGATTACGAAAAAAACCTATTTTATTTCTTGCAGAATCAGAGCTGGACGACAGCCCTTATTTGTGGTTTTCCGACTCCACCATCGCAACATAAGTCATGCCCTCACTACACCGTGAACGAAAAAAAAAGATCTACCCGTCGTACCTCACCTGCATGTCTTCTATAGAATATTACAGCGGAAGCTGTATATGGATAAGGAGAAAGGAAAAAAAGATTGGCAGATTCCACGTATAGTGAGAATCGATGATACGCGAAGCATGAAAGAGGAAGGTTGATATGTCACTTTAAAATGAGGACAACTTTACGAAGCGGACGTAAATTTCACCGTACATGACTATTATATCATGATTCTGATGTTTGCGCCTGGCATTTGTGTTAATCGTTCATTCACGTCACGTAACACCCAATTTCGGATATGTGATGCTAGTGAAATGGCCCCAAGCGCATCATGAGTGTGGCATGTAGTCATGTTCTTACATAACACGAACCTCATGATTATCATGTTTACACCAGTGCAATACGTTTGTTGTCCGTTCAGGTCACATAACACCAAATTCAGTACATGTGCAGCAGACAAAATGGCCCCAATCGTATCATGAGCGTGGCGTGTAGTCATCACTTACATGACAGGCATGTCGTAATTTCCACGTAAGGGTCTGTCACTTATGTTCGCCATGCAGTGATATCATCCCATACCAGTTTTGCAACATGTAATGTCAACGAAACCACCGCAGAAGATGCAAGACCACGAAATATAAATCATCACATTCATGGCATACATGTCATGATTTTCACGTTACAACTTCCCCCTTATGCTCGCCATATAGTCATGTTATGGTACCAATTTTTGTATCGATGTCATTATCTAAACGGCCAAGAGAGATTACACTTGTAGGCATATAGATAGATAGATAGATAGATAGATAGATAGATAGATAGATCGTTAGATAGATAGATAGATAGATAGATAGATAGATAGATAGATAGATAGATAGATAGATAGATAGATAGATAGATAGATAGATAGATAGATAGATAGATAGATAGATAGATAGATAGATAGATAGGGTAAAACTCGCTGAAGTTCGATAGGAAATGCTTTGCATTTAAAACTGTGGTTTTTACTCGCCAGCTTGTAATTCTCGGGCTGGAAACCGGGGCTCATCCGTTGAAAGCTTCAACGGTCGCTTCGTTTTCCCGAAGTCACTTAAATACGCTTGGCGAAAGCCTTTGAACAGGTCAAAATAAACAGATCGAAGGAGAGTGTGTCGGCTGGCAGTGGCTCGAAATATTTACAGGGAAACGAAACAGTGCGAGACACATCCAAATGCACCTCGAGCCGTTACCTGCCATCGCTACCGTTGGCCGCAGTATATATTGAAATGAGGATAATGATGCCGAAAGGCTGCTGATAACTACAAGTTAGCTGAAGCAAAAAACTATTAAAAAGAACGATGACGCCACACATGTTAAACAAAACTACTTGGCATAAGAACAAACTGTTTTTTTAGGTGTAGCGTTACGCAAAGATGTAGTATTCGATCATTTTAGAATTGAAATTCGGCTCTGACGAGGGCATCCCTACAGGAAAGTTCAATAGCGCGAACGGCGGCGCCCATGTGATGCATAACGCAGAGGTCAGTAGATCCATTCCGGGTGTTTGAAGCCGGAATGTGCCGCGGTTGATTTTTTCGCTCCCGACAGGGGATCAGTAGAACTTGAGAGTCTCCGGGGCCTGACGTCGTTTGCTACCTGCAAGAAGGTCGCTCATTCGTTCATATCCAGGCAACAATGCAATGTGGCAAAGGAAACCAAGAAATCGTTATGAAATATGGGATTTACACACTCAAAGCTTCCAACTCATGTAACCAGTGCAGCCAACGCAATGCATTCTAAAGACGGGGGAGACAGAGAGGGAGGAGGCGGAGGCAGCAGAATCACTCGCCAGCGCAGTTTAACTGCGCTGGCGAGGACACGCGACAACCTGTCACCGGGGTGAGCAGGGTTTTGACCTTCGAGTAAAATTCGCCATACGAGGAGCGAAAAGTCGCCAGAAGTCGCTATTTTTTTAAAATTTCACTAAAAATGACACCACTGCACACATGTGTGACGTGCGTAGTATTAAAGATCCAATTATATATGGCCCCGTAGTGCACAGTAGCGTTAATAAACCCTAAACTATATTGACGTTTTTCAATGCTAGTAACATCACCCGCTTCAACATGAGGGGCTTAGTGTGCTTGGAGTCACATAAACCGCTTTACCCCGGAGGCACTGAAAGGTCATGCAGGCACCGTCAGCGTCCCTAAATGCTAGCGCCTCATAACCAAAGTTTGCGATCGTTTCAGTTGTAAGAAATCAAAGCGAACCAGTCGCTGCAACAAGAGAGGGACTGCGTGCGTAGCCTTCCTGCAAACTTAAGGGAATTTCATTGCAGTGGAAACATGTGTCCGATAATCAAATACCTTAATTACAAAAGAACGAACACAAATTTGGAAGTACAGCGGAACCGTCGCAATACCCACACCATGCTTTCAAGGTGGGCATGGTTACTCTACAGTCCCCTCAGTGCACTTTTTGAAGGCTTCCCAAATAAGCGGGCTTCTTCGCTGGCCCGAAAAGTATGTTAATAAAAAATTTAAACTCTACATACCGAGTTACAGCAGGGCACAAGCGGACAAGCTATTTGGGGCAAGTGAGGCTGTGGTTAGAACACGTGGCCTAATCGTCACCTAGCCACTTCAGAAGCGAAACTTTAAAAAAGCTTTGAGTGTGTAAAGTACCTAAGAAACATTATTATAACACCACCACCTGGCGGTACGCGAAGTAGTTCGCTTACCTAAGTTTTGCGGGGAGTATTTTGGTGGACGCGCTAGTGGGCCAGTGCCTCAAACATGTAAACGAATTGAGGAGTTACAGACGAGAAAGAGGACAGACGTACTGAATCGCAGGCATAGTGCACCTCGTACTGACGGATCTAAAACTACGAAAAAATATAAAAAAATATTGTCGCCCATCCACTTAGAAAACACTGTGTATATAATGCTTAAATCAGTCGAGACCTCCGCAAGAAATCACCAAAAATTCACCATGTCGCCATTCATAATTTTCAGTCGCAGCAAAATTTAGCCATGTTGCCATTCATAATTTTAGGTCACCATGGGCCTGTTAAATTCACCAATTTGGTGGAAAGTTGTGACCTGTGGCAACCCTGGGGGTGAGAGGGGTACCCTATAGCCACATCGACGCCGGGCGGCAAACATGCGATGTGTATGGTGTATACGGCGGCGCGTTCGACACGGAGGTCAATCAAAACGCGTTTCACGACAGTTCCATAACACCTGCGAAATTTCAACTCTTTCTTTATGTGTGTACCGTCCAAAGAAGTTCAAGTGAAAGCTTGAAGCGGATTAGCATGTCAGAACTTTTTTGACTCCTTTATTTCTTGGAGCGTGGGTAAAAAATGAGATGCGACTACCTTTTTGTGTATTGATCAAAATACTAACGAGGAGTGAACTTAATTCGGAGTCCACTCCTAGGCCTGAGCACCATTTCAGTGACCATCTCGACTTGGTCTCGTTGATCCAATGATTTGATTGTGAAGCGTCGCAGAATGTTCGCAAGGACTATCTTCTCTTCGGTGAGCGCAAATTTTTGTCCTGTGAAAAGAGAAGTTGTTTCGTTGAATCGCACATAACTCAAAAATAAACATGTACAAAGATCACAGAAGACGATCTACATCATGATACATCTTCTCGAGCACAGAAACACATAGACGTAGTAAAAGAAAAAGACACGAAGGACAGCGGTTTGCAATAACACTGGTTCACAGGAAGACTAGCGCTCTTGATGTCTTTGTCTACCCATCAAAGGACGTTGACAGATTTTGTTTTTAGAACCCTTCGTGAATTAGTCATTGTTCGCTCTGTATGCCATAGCTAATGAATGAATCTATAAACTTTATTTGATGTTCCTTCGGGTTAGGAGGGGGGAAGAAAAAGTTGACCCCTGCCCCATCCCTCCCTCTGTCGATGATGATGGCTCACTACACCAATCCCTGGCTACACCACTGACTCCACCCATACGTTTTTGTCGGCTTGAAGATTTATGATGCAATTCATAGATAATTAGTCCGGTAATTTATGCTTACTAAAGAATATTTTGATGCATTACCTATATTGTACCATTATGTAGGAATCAACGAAAAACACTTGTTTAACACGAATGATGAATCAAGAATATAAGATAATGCTGAACTTCTTTTGCCACGATACTAGTCA
The DNA here is from genome assembly GCF_013339725.1 of Rhipicephalus microplus. Classification (NCBI taxonomy): domain Eukaryota; kingdom Metazoa; phylum Arthropoda; class Arachnida; order Ixodida; family Ixodidae; genus Rhipicephalus; species Rhipicephalus microplus. The sequence goes on along the minus strand of NC_051166.1, from coordinate 132,427,698 downwards.
TTTTGTAGGCGTATAATGTAGGCATGTCAATGGTGAACAAACGCAGAGCGAGAATGAACCCTAAGGCAAAACGGGGCATTGTTATAATTAGCGTTGCGAGTCATTCGAATAAGTAACAAAACGACCTAGCGAAGAGCGCATAGCCTTCTAATCAAGCTGGTCTTGTGCACTGTCTCTCATGCTGAGAGTTCCAATCAGGAAATGTTATAATGCGCACCTCTTATGAGGCACAAAGACAAGCTTAACGAAAACAAAACTGTAGAACTCCACATGTCACATGTGAAGTTGGCATCGCGATACGGGTAGCACAGACATATAATAGCTGAGTTCCGCACTATTTCAGTACTAATATCAATATTTGGTACGTTTTCTCATTGATAAATGAATCGAAAATTTATTTTTTTATTTTTTTTGCTTGAGTGATTATTTATTGCAGTTCCCGGAAAACGACAGGAATACTGCAGTTTATCATAATATTATTCGCCTTTGATCTATTATGCTCTTCCAGATTAGATTTACCTCTACACAGAAGGCCCGTCCGACAGATCATTCGTATAAATAACACCTCAGCTGTTGGCGACTTGTCCACCCAGACGCAAAAATCATTCGGGATCAGAGCTACCGATGGTTTGTGCTTTACAATCGATATGATTTCATTTGCTCACCGATGCAGTTTCGTGGTCCCGCAGAGAATGGAACGTAAGCGAACGGGTGCCTTCCCTTGGAGTTTTCCGGGAGGAACCTCTCTGGGTGGAATTCTTCCGGCTTAGGAAATACCTCGGGATCCCGATGCAAGAAATAGGCTGACATTTGAACTATCGTTCCGGTAGGCAGAGTGGCTCCATCTTCGGAGGCAAGTCGTGTGTGACATATGCAAGAGAGTGAGGAAAAATAGTTATTAGAACTTGCTGATGGGCTGCTTGCACAACCTGGTATTCCTTCATTCAGGAACGCATTCACACACCTATACACACAAGAACACACTCTACGAACAGCGCTTACTACCAATTGCATTCTGCATGACATAACCTATATTAAATGCGAAGCATTTCTTAGAGGACTTCGGTGATCTTGAGCCTATCTATCTATCTATCTATCTATCTATCTATCTATCTATCTATCTATCTATCTATCTATCTATCTATCTATCTATCTATCTATCTATCTATCTATCTATCTATCTATCTATCTATCTATGACTTTTAGCTCTCCAGGCTGTTTCTATAATGGTATTGATACTAAAATTTGTACGGCATAACATGACTGTATGACAAGCATAAGTGACAAGTCATAACGAGAAAATCATCATAAGTATGTCATGAATGTCATCATTTACATTTCATGGGCTTCCAGCTCTTGCGGTAGTTTCGATCACATGACATGTTAGAAAACTGGTATGGTATGACATCACTGCATCGCGAACACAACTGACAGACCCTAACGTGGAAATCATGATATGCATGTCATTACTACACGCCATGCTCATGGTGCGCTGGCATTCGTTTCACTAGCTTCTCATATACCAAAGTTGGTAATACGGGACGTGAATGCATGACGAAAATATATGACTAGTGTCAACATGATAATCATGTGACGCGTGTCAAGTAACATGTCTACATTCCACGCTCGTGATGCGCTAGAAACAGTTTTTATTACGTGATGCGAATGGACGGCATAGGTAAATGACACGTCCATACAAGATAATATGCACCAAATTCAGTATTACGTGATGCGAATGGACGGCATAGGTAAATGACACGTTCATACATGATAATCATGACATGCGCGTCAAGTAACATGACTGAAGTAACATGACGTCAAGTAACATGACGTCAAGTAACATGCCACACTCATGAAGTGCTCGTGACCGTTCACACACATATCGTCTTTTTAGCATTACCAGCAAGCTGGCGCAATGAACGCGCGTCGCCACATCGTCACGGCGCGATGGTGCGCGCTCTCATATCCCACGCGTACTTTGCCCCCCAGAGAGTAGAAGGTGGACGCTCACTTGCGCACCGTCATCTTGCGGTGGAGAAGTTCGTACCTCTTGGCTAGCCTGTGGCTTTCGTCGGAACGGTTCTTTTGTAGTTTCCGGGCGCACAAAGCTCACTGCAATCGTTGCACAGTCTCCGTTCGCGAAAACAGCGCGCTTTTCAGACGCAACGAAGTCAGAACTGAGACACTTATTTGCGTTCATCAGTACCTGTGAGTACGTTTTGTGTGTTATTTGTGCGTGACAAACGTGGGGCACGTTTCTATCTGCTTGCAATACACCACGTGACCTTCCAATTTGTTGCTATCGCATTCATTGCTTCGCCTTTATGGCAAAGCTGCGACGTTTTTTTTTACTTATACGATAATGCGAACACAGACCGACAATAATGCGCTTGCGCATTGGTGAACCTCGAAATGCATAAATGGCATGGTTGATAATTGCGCATGAACATCGCTATTGGTCATTGTGCTTCCGCATCATTGTATGAGTATGTAGCACCCTGAAACGCAGTTCCAAAACGCAGCACTGTTTATTAAGGCATCTCCGCCATTGTTCCTACTACCTCCTCTTTCTCTTCAGCAGACAACCCACTACCAGTTCATGTCCCAAGCGTTTCGTGCCAGAAGAAGAAGGAAAGTATGCCACGAGCAAAGCTGGACAAAGATACCTTTACGATAGAAGAAACTTGGGCAAAAAGTATTGAAGATACAGATAGCGGATACTGCCACGAAAATTGCATCTGATGTGACACTTGCCACTTGTATCTTAGATACATTCGCGAATTCGTACATTCCCAAAATCTAGTAGCGAACCCGTATTCACAAAATGACGTCTTGAAAATTTTCAAAAAGTGGCCAATTTTGATTTAATGAAACGATCAGTGGTGTCTGATAAATTTTGTTCCACAAAGAGCGCTCACTATTGGCAGTGAGCACTCTTTGTGGCGGCTCTTTTTGCGTGTAAAAGTTTCAAAAAATTCCCATTTTTGTTCAGTACCCAACACTGAAATGAGTTTCAACAGAACTTACCGATTTCAAATGGTTCCTGGCATGTTCTGCCAATCATTGGCACAGACGGGTATATGCGCTGAGCTTCCTGAATTCGGGTAAAAAGTAAAATTTATAGCATCGTATGATTTCTTTGTTGGCACTGTATACCTTGACTACGCACTCCAGGTACTTCATCTGTCTTATGTCTGAGAAGCTGACGTGACGCTCTTTGTCGTCTTCGAAGATTTGGTCTAGTTCTTCGTGAATTTTGTGTTGTTCCTTCGGATGGTGACCTATAAGAAAAAGCGCCCAGCTGATCCCCATCGCTGTTGTATCGTGACCCTGGAAGCAAAAAAAAAATGCCAATATGTGTCACCATTCTGTTTAGGCAGCGTTCTACCGCTGCGCAAGACGTTTCCTAGGGGTGGGAAGTCAACAAGTAAAACGGTTGTAAAGCTGCGCCATACACGCAGATCGTGCTTTCTAATTATCGAAGATCACCTTATTTACCTTTCCATGGCTTCTTATATCTAGGGATTCTTCCCTAGTGCGTATAGATTTTATACTTTTTCTTACTTTATTATATCGACAGGCTATGTCAGAAGTTCCAAGCCGAAAAGCTTCATAAGCCTTGTCAACCCTCACTCTATACCTGTGAACAACTGTCTCCCTTCACAACCGGATCCGGCGAAATTCTGGCACCACGCGTGGGCTACGCTGTGCCCGGATCGGCATTGGCTATCTGTTGTAGTAGGTGGTGTCATGTCTCAAAAAAACAGGTGACCCGATCTTGTCTGTGTTGTTCATTTGTGTTTCAGTGCACTTACAAATGCTGAATTGGCAACCGGCTTGCCCATGCCCCGAATAACTTTATGTAGGGAATCGTTTGTAATGTCTTCAAAAGTGCGCAGCCACACCTCGTTAATGACTCCGGATTTTGTTTTCATGACACGTCGACAGCACATAGCTCGTGAACTAAGAGGAGCGTGAAGCAGTGTTCTAATCCACACTCATTTTTTTTATAGCGTAAACTGTTCTGAAACTAACAGCCGATTTTGGTGACCACTTTGCCTATCTTCACTGCTTCAGCTGCCGCTATCGCACACACAAGGTAACGAAAATAAAGCAGCACCCAGCCGGCATCTCACCCATGCAATCTTATTTGATTGATATGTGCGATTTACGTCTCAAAACCAGCATATGATTATGGAAGACGCCGTAGTGGAGTGCTCCGGAAATTTCTACCACCTGGGGTTCTTTAACGTGCACCCAAATCTGAGCACACGGGCCTACAACAATTCCGCCTCCATCGGAAATGCAGCCGCCGCAGCCGGTATTCGATCCCGCGACCTGCGGGTCAGCAGCCGAGTGCCTTATATAGTCAATAAACCGCTGCGGCTGGGCCACTCATGCACTCTGCGTAACAGTCAAGTGTTCAACCATGGAAGAGCCCTGTCAGGTCTTGAACCATAAACGCAAAGGTACCCTTTACAAGCCTCCTGTCAGGCGAGGAATCGCGTCAACGGAGTAGAATCGCACCAAATGTCACATTATGCGAAGTGATTAACAAGTGGGTGATTTAAAGCAGAGGTGTATAAACACTTGAATAATTGAGTACGCATCGAATAGTAGCCCTTTCAATGGATCGATTCGCGAATTGAATATCGACTATTTAGTTTCTCGAATATAGTCACCACTCGATAATTCCATCATTACAATGGTTTCGCGGTACCCTCATTCTATCATCTTCAAACAAAACTACTTTCGTACTGTGCTATAGTTTGTGAATTTAAATGAGCCCTTAATGCGATAATTCCCACAGTTTACATGACATCAAATAAGCATCTTCCCACTCGGTGAAGTATGCTGTGGACAGAATGCTGATGACATCCAGGCTTTTAGGGTGTCTATAATTGATATCGCAATAAAAGTGTAATTGTGATGTGAAACACTAAAGCCAGTAAGTGGGGCTTTTTGAATTGTGCATCACACATATATTTTTATATATATACTGCCTATAAATGTTTACATTGGAGACACATGTTGTTCCTGTAATCATTACGAGAGCTAATTAAAAAAAATTTAAACCTTCCTGAGGTTCAACTTCTGTTTAAGCATGTGCTGCTGTAAATATTTTTTGTTGTTGTTTATGTTCCATGTACGCCTAAGTGAAAAAAGGAATTTCGGAGTGCTCGTTTTTCACCATCATGTACAAAAACCAGCAGATGCTGAAGCCAGGATAGGTAAGGAGGACGTTAGTTATTTTAAGTGTGTTGTAATAAGAGTGATATAGATGTGAAGAAATTAAAGGGGATGAAAATACAACTTCAGTAGCAGGACGAAAATGATCTCAACTATGTTTTAGTCGGCAATACTTCAGTATAACCGTTTCATTACCTTTTACCTTCATGGTTCTTTCGTCTGGAAGTGCAAGTTTTTAGCACACTGAAACACAGTCAGTGGTCGCAATGTAATAAGTCAAGAAAGGAAAAGAAGACAGCCTCTCGTTTGGGCACGAAGCCACAATGGAATGCGTATGGATTTTTCAGAAAGCAAAGCCTCGTAGTTGCCGAAAATTTGTCCTGGTATGAGACGAACCCATCCGCCGCCATGTGGGTTGTCCGCAGTACTCTTTGCAATGCCATTAGTGCTCAACAGTACGCTATGTTGGGCCAGTTGGTGCATGGTTACGTGAAGGACGTGCAGGTACATCAAGCCTAAAAACGAGAAGAACAAAGGTGAGACAGAAAGAGTGCAAACTCACAACTAAGTTTATTTTCCTGAAGCATTCGCTTTATAAAGTCTCTTCTAGGATATGCGCACAACTCTTTCACTAACTGCGCCTGCAGGAAAGACCAGACAACTAATAAACCTCAAACCACAATGTCACAAGCTGCCACTATGGTGTTACCGGCGTGAAGTCGGCGGCGGGAATGACAGCAGGTTAGTTCGTTCCGTACGCAAGCAAAAGCAGTGAAGAGATGAGATACGTGTGTGGGCAAACGAAGTGATAGTTTGAGTACACTTGTATGTGACACAAGGAATGCAATACTTTAAACAACTACAAGCATACATATATAAAATGACAAATGAGCTTCTAAACCACAAGTATTATTAGATACAAAATTCACATTCAATGAAACAAATATTTGAATAAATAACGAGTAGTTAAAATCGCCAAGGTTCAAAAGTGTTAACAGGGAATGGCCTACGTTCAATAATCGGCCGCGTTGAATTCGCAACAATCGAATGCGAGAATTCCCAAAGAATTTCCAACGCTGATACTCCGGAAGCTGGGGCTTGACGATGAACCCAGGCAGGCTGAGGTAAATTGAGTGTAACCTTTGATGTCTACGTGGAAGACGTTCTTTACGCGTCTCAGCTACACGAAAGGGCCAAGTTCAGGTGGCCAGCCGATACAAAGCCACCAAAAAATTTGGCAGATCCCACGTACAGTGGGAATCGATGATATGCGAAGCACGAAGAGGGAAGGTTCGTATGTCACTTTAAAATTAGCGCAACGTTACGAGGCGGACGTAAATTATGTCTTACATGACTTTTATGTCATGATTATCACGTTTAAACGTATTATTTACCTTCATCGTCTACTCACGTCATGTGATACAAAATTTGGTATATGTGGAGCTAGCGAAACGGCCGCGAGCACGCTGTGAGCGTAGCATATATACTCATGTTTCACATGACACGCATGCCATGATTATCATGTTTGGACATGACATTTACTTTCGTCGTCTATTCCCGTCACGTGACACCAACTTTGATATATGTGGAGCAAGCGGTGTCTTTCCCTTTACTTTTTCTTTCTTACATTTTCATATATATAGATACGCATACATATACGGTGAGGGACGGCGAGGCCGTGCACGCTTACGCCAGCGGGGAAATTCAGTCGAGAGTGTTTATATAATTGCTATCGCAATAAAAGGTTGCGCATCGGCACCATGTGCAGGGCCCCGCCACGGTGGTCCAGTGGCTTAAGTACTAGGCTGCTGACCCACAGGTAATGGGTTGAAATCCCGGCTGCGGCGGCTGCATTTTCGATGGAGACGGGAATGCCGTAGGCCCATGTGATCAAATTTGTGTACACGTTAAAGAACCCCAGATGGTCGAAATTTCTGGATCCCTCCGCTACGGCGTGTCTCACCATCATACGGTGGTTTTAGGACGTTACACTTCATATATCATCATCACCATGTAGAGGGAGTCTTCGCTCCTACAGCTTTTGAGGCTCTGTAAACACGCACATACAAGAACCCCATCGTGATGTGCCACATATATCCCGACGTCTGTAGTTTTAATTTTTACCAGTACTCTACCACCAGAGCCAGTGTTGACTGTATCCTATGGGAATGTTCAGCATTAATCAGGAGTTATGTGGTCACGGCCTCCAATGAAAACCTTCGGGCGCGTTGGCGGACTTCGCTGTTCAGTTAGGGTGTGAACAAACAACTCTGGGCGATCCAGCAGGCCAAGGGAGCTGTCGCGAGAGATGGTCCATTCGTTATCATTTAGGTGGCCAGCCCATCAATCTGCCGAAAATAAATAAAGTTTAAATCTTCCTCTATCTGTGCCCGCACATTTTCTAGAAAAGTCAAGGTGGCGTGCGACAAGACACACGCAAAGCGCATTCTGCGATTGGCCGTGGCGCGGTTTATAACAACCCCCTGAGCTGTGGAAAGCTATATATGAACCAAATAGGGCGCTGTACAAGTGAACACTTAAGACAGCAGTCCTTTTTAATTAAGACTGGAACAAGTTTTCATTTACACTACCACTGCACTTTGTGTGGCTATACCCCGCCGTTCGATAACACTGAAACTACTTCGAAGGAGCCGGGATCTGGTGGCTCTAGAGGTGCTGCATGCGTTTCGCATCAAAAAGACAGGTGATTCTTGCGTCGTCGCGCCTTCGGTTTTGTTGCAGAAAAGTGAATACCAACTGTTGGGTCACGGCGTTTCTGTGTTGGCTTTGTCCCGAAGTGCATGTAAGTATTTTTTCTCTGTTTTTCCCAGATGCTCTCCATGGTTTGAACAGTGCCCAGGTTTGGGTTTTTTTAAAGCTTTTACTTGACCACTTATTTGGTTTTGATATTCCCTAGATACTGTGGTTGCGATCTGAATTTGATGTCTTGTCTGGTTTTTCTGCACGCGCAGTCAGTCAAATAGGTTGGCACAAGTGCTACTAGAGGTTCTTTATTGCCAATGCTTTAGGAACTAAACTTAGGGGTGAGTTGGCACTCTTTCTGTCTCATCTTCGATGTTCTCGTTTTCGAGCTTGCGCCAGGTCTTTCAAGTAATCATTAACGCTTACAAGCAACGGTATAGATCACCTGTTCAGCGAACGCAATGAAGTGTTCGTGAACACTTCATAGCGACGATGCCATTATCCTTCAGAACGTAAACATGCTTTATGCTGAAGATAAGGAAATATTCTTTGGAGACTCTGTCAACTATCTGCTCAGCAAGGGGTTGATTGAGTACCTTGAAAACACCAGCCACATTGACGCCACATATTTAAGTCTTATTTACCCTGTTTTCAGATGCGAGAAACATGACGGTAACGCGCATACCGTGGGAAGATACTTAACGAAGACAGATTTTTGTGTTCAATAACAGCATTTTCATTTTTTAGGAGGGAGGGGGGCGTTATAACCAACAGGTTCCTGCATTTTCGGTGAATTCAAACAGTGTGCTAAACAAATACTACTGAAGCTATAATTAGTAATGATTACTTAGTCCCAGCTTCTGCTATCAAGGTGAAACTAGCAGTTTGAGAAAGAAAAACACATTTCAAAAGGTTATACTACACTGTGCAGCAAAAAAAAAACTTTTTATGAGGTACCCTGGCTATCAACAAACATATATGAAAAAGAAGATTCATCGTGGTGCCTTAGGTGCTCTTGTCCATCTTTCTCCTTCATTGTGCTGGACGTCGAAGGCATCGTGCGAGATAAGCCAACGCAAAATTTTGAACAAAGTACTGGCAGATTAAGCACGCATGCTGCAAGACCCCGATCACCACCGTCTTCACAGAAACTTCATTTAGGGCACTGGCAAGGTTTCGGACAAAACTTTAAACTTCTGAGTGTAAAAACGAGAAAAAGAGCTTCCTCCTAGAGGAATCAACTCACTTCAAACATGAAGGTGTCCACCTCTTCTCGTATGTCTTCTTTAGTGATGTACTGGTCATTCTTAAGATGTTCTACCAGGAGAAGATCCAGAAAAGGCCTCCTTCTTTTGGCCATAGCTTCAGATTCATTCGAGTGGTCGAGCTTTCTGGTTCCTTCGTTGACCTCTTTTTCCAACTCTTTCTTTCGCTCTTCAATCACCTAGTAAAAATAAGTTAATTTAATGGCTATTCACTGGTAAACACTTCCTTGAGTTTAGGCATGTATGCATTAGGTGGAATTGGTACCTGTTTTGCGTCATTATGATCGTATTTAACAGCGGGGAAAAATAGCTCTCGACCCAGCCCACCCGTGAGCACCACTGAGATGCTTCTCTCCTTTCTTGGTTCTGCGATACGGCGTTGATGAGATAGAGGCGTTTGGTCTGCAGAACGTGTAGTGTTTCACTTTTGCAGATCTTCAAAGTCCGCTGTGCTAAGCGCATTCATTCAAACTGCGCAGCAAAGACCTGTACAGTCTTGGGCTCTACAGGCATCAAACGGGAGCGGAAGAAATCGGAGCATCGTGCAGGCCTCGCAATGTCATCCTAGGCGGGTATGTACCCTCACCTTCTTCTGCTTCTTTGGTCAACCCCGGTAACGATATCAGTGCCATTTTTGGATAATTGGTGTGAAAATCGTTGTTATATGACTGGGGGAAACAGTGACAACATAATGCTCGCGCGTGTTGCCACCGTCTCCCTAGTGTCATCGACAGCTGCTGCTAAGCATTCTTTCCAAGGCAGAAGAGCAACACGGCCAGCGAATTTGAATGTCCGGCGATGCGATAAAACAAAAAATAGCAGATTCTACGTACAGTGGGAATCAATGATATGCGAAGCACGACTGAGGAAGGTTGAGATGTCCCATTAAAATGAGCACAACGTGACGAGGCGAGCGTAAATTATGATGTAAATGACTTCCACATCATAATCGTCATGTTTGCGCCTGTCATTTGTGTTTTTCGTCCATTCATATCACGTAATACCGAATATGCTATAGGTGAAGCTAGTGAAACGACTGCGAGTGCGCAATTAGCCTAGAATGTAGTCTTGTGTTACATGACAAAGTAATGATTATCATATTTGCACCTGCGATATACCTTCACATTCATTCACGTCACGTAATGCCAGACTTGGTATATGTGAAGCTAGTGAAAAGACCGCGAGTGCATCATGAGCGTGACATGTAGTCGTAATCTTACAAGACACATATGTCATGATAATCACGTTGGCACCAGTCACATACCTTCGTCATTCATTTACGTCACGTAATATCAAATTTGGGATGTCTGAAGCTAGCGAAACGACCGCGAGCGCACCATAAGCGTGGCGTGTAGTCATTACATGACACACATGTCATGATTTCCACGTGACCGCCTGTCACTTATGATTGTCGTGCACTCTTGTCATACCATACCATTTTTGTAATATGTGATGTGAACGAAACCACCACAGGAGCTGGAAAACAATGACATATAAATGGTGACATTCACGACATAGATATCATGATTTTTCTGTTATGCCTAATTACTTATGCTCGTTACAGAGTCATGTTTTGTCGTACCAATTTTGGTATAGATTCCATTATCCAAACGGCCAATAGAGCTAAAAATCACAGACAGACAGACAGACAGACAGACAGACAGACAGACAGACAGACAGACAGACAGACAGACAGATAGATAGATAGATAGATAGATAGATAGATAGATAGATAGATAGATAGATAGATAGATAGATAGATAGACAGACAGACAGACAGACAGACAGACAGACAGATAGATAGATAGATAGATAGATAGATAGATAGATAGATAGATAGATGGATAGATAGATAGATAGATAGATAGATAGATAGATAGATAGATAGATAGATAGATAGATAGATAGATAGATAGATAGATAGATAGATAGACAGACAGACAGACAGACAGACAGACAGACAGACAGATAGATAGATAGATAGATAGATAGATAGATAGATAGATAGATAGATAGATAGATAGATAGATAGATAGATAGATAGATATGGTCAAAGTCGCTGAAGTTTGCTACGCAATGCTTTGCATATAAAAAGTGTGTTTGTGTGTGTGTGTGCGAATAAATAAAGCGCAGCCTTTCGGCGTTTTCTTCCACAAAGTCCCTAGCGCAGGCCACCTTTTTTAGAACACGCAGTGTCATTAGTTGAATACTGAACTCATATGTTCACTTCACCGTACGTATACTGCAAATGCGTCATCTCTCTCACAAGGATAAATTCAAAATTATTCCCGGTTCCTTCGTACCAAGGCGTTCGTGAACAGCGCCACAATACATACTGGCTGTCAGTGCCGCAGTTTCTCACGGGCTATAGTTGTGAATTATATTTTTTTTTCTTTTTCTGTGCAGTGGCGTCAGCCTTTTCAGTCTTGATAGTCATGAGCTTTTTTGTATGTTCAGAAAAACTGTAGTTTTATGGTTAAATTACCACAAAGACAATAAGGTACCCAGGAAGATTTGTGCACGTGTAATAGATCTGTACTCCTCACAGAGTAAAACAGGAGTATTCATCGCCAACGAGGTGAATGTGACGCGTCCATTTGATCTTGACATAAAGTGCAAGCACACTTAGATATTGTATGGTGAATCTAAGAAACACACGGTCTGTATCGCGAAAACTTTTTTCTGACGTGAATATACGTCGCAGCACACTCGCACTGGGCATGGGTTGTAGTGATGATTGGTATACTTTCATGACACACCAAGCGCCAGTTTCCTGCGAGGGTTCGTTCACGCTAGAACTTTTTTTACTGGGTTTCTGTCGAGTGACTCGAAGCCAGCACAAAATGCAGCGAACGATTGAACAGCAGTGCGACATCATGTTGATTTAACGATACTCCTAGCGATACCCATATCGCCTTAGAGCCCCGACTTGGTATCAGCAGATCATTTACTATTCTCGAAAGTGATGTCCTCTCAAAAGGAATACGTTAATCTTTAAAGGGGCCCTGCGACACTATTTAAGCGTGCATTTTTCATCGGTTCTTACGGCGCTGTGGAACGCGCCAATATCATTGCTCAAATGGCAACGCCCAAGTGGACGCTGTTATAATTTTATTTCAAGGAAAAAAAACTACCTTGATTTCAAACTATAGCGACACACATTGGCTATTTTTCTTATAAGAAGTGGCGTAATGTCATGTGACGTGACGACAAACACCGTTCGCTTTTGATTAGCTGGACGCGAGAAAAAGCGTGCAATATTCATATGGTGGTAGCTAGTATATACGAGTGAATGCTAAAACAGCAAACACGTTTTTTGTATTTTCTCATGAAGAAATCATTCCTGTTTCTAAATGATGTATTTTGAGAACAACGAACACAACACAGCCTGCGAACGAGGCTATGGTACGCCAGCAAGCAACTAAAAGTGGAAAGGCATGCCGCGTTTTTAGCGAGCCAGAAATGTAAGGGGTGGTGGGCGCCGGCGTTGCCGTAGAACTAGTCTTGCATGCAAGCTGAGAAGTGACCCTGCCCAAAGTGTATGTGTGTATCTTGCACAGTGTGACCGTGGAAGCGTCTTCTACTCGACGCACGTGGTTCATAGCAACGTTTCTAGAACTAGTCTTCTAAAAACGTTGGTTCATAGTAACCATGCTAAACACGCCATGAAAAAGAGCGGTAGCAAGGTAGTGTGTGAAGGCCACCATGAGGTGACATTTCCGGAATGTCTTTGAGAGACGCATTCCGTGACTGGAAGCGGCCTTTGGCGTGAGCAGGCGAGCGAAATGAGAAAGACAGCGTTTCTCCTCGTCGTCCGCTCGAGTTTTGAAATTTTAGGACTACTAACTTCGCTGTCTATGCACCAATTTCCACCATTTTTGTTGCATTCGTCTCAGTATTCATTGCTACACGTCTTCCGGTGCTAGATAGGGGTGTTCCTAAAGTGTCGCAGGGCGCCTTTAAGGACCTTCTATAATCGGCATACCAGTCCCGTCAGGAAAAAGCTGTTGACAAAAGTGCCGACGCTCAATGAAGCACTTTTGAAGGTTTTTATGGCACCATGTTGTCACATCTCATAAAACTATGTTCCGAACGTTTTCGCGACACTGTTCATACAAACCTTCTAGCTATTCCAATTGTAGTGGAATAGCATCTCGTCACCGTTTTTGGCAGCAGAGGAAATGCAGCCGCCATGGCACACAGTGACGTCGGACGCTTTGTGCTTGTGTTTGCTAGTGGCGCTCGGAACGCCTCACGAAACGGAGCCTCGCGTAGACCAACACCAACAGCACGTTTAGTCATTGCATTTTCAAGTTTAGACATGAGAAGTTTAGGCATTGCAGTTCTGAAATGCTCGATACCAACTTTGGTCATGCTATAGTACATGTTTTCCATAATTTCTCTTTCAAAACTTTCATTTCACCTGCTCTTGACATTTCCCCATTATAAATAGAACAAATGACTTTTTCCCGGATAGAGTTGACATATTGTATAGTCGCGTACAACTTAAGAAGGCAGGAGAGGCCCCGCCCAGATGACCGAAGCGCAGCAGCCAATAGGTTCCGCGACTAAAGAAATAGTACCGCCCAAAAAGCTGTGAATGCTTCTAAAACGCGTATTTGTCGGTGTAAATACGATTTGTGTATCGTGACGAGTGCTTTGGTAAGGATGTAATGATGAAAATGCTACAGCACATGCCGGATCGCGAGAGAAAAATAACTCCGTGCCTTCTACAACGCTGTGCGTCGTTTGCTGAGGAGCAAGATCGACGGCACCGGGCATGTAATTGTAAAGCAGTCGCTGGTTTTGTAGCGTAAGATTTGCATGTACTTTTTGTGTGTTTGCACAAGCTTTTTTTGAATGTGTCAGGCTTTCTTTTTTCGAATGCGAACCTGCAATCTCGTGAGTTCACGCACGTTGGCGCACGCAGAGGTAATCAATTATGCGAGTTGCGAAACTGCGTTCCGAAATCCGGACACGCAGTTAGCCCAATTTTTGGGAAGTTAGCTGACGTTCGCGCTACCTGGGAGCAACAATACAAAACACAAGTAATGCGTTCAATAGTGGACGTGCGATTCAACAGGTGGCGCGACAACCTGCTCACTCCCGACAAGAAGCCAATGCCGTGTTCGTATTTCAATACATGGAGCCTATGGGGATTTTCCATACTCGTATGATTGAATAACTCTGTTTCGTGCAAGTTCACAGTAGATACCAAGCTTCGGCGAACTCTCCTCGTCGTAACTTCACTTAAGCGCAAATAAAACACCATGAAACAAACACACACGATGTTTGTTTGCATCGGTATGTCGCCTCGCGATCCTGTTTCCAGACGAAGCGAAGCGCAGCGTCCCCGATGTTCGCTGCTATCTCTCTTCGCTGGCTCACGACTCAGAACAAACACACGTGGCACAAATGGTGTATCGTAAGCTCACAATGATGTTTCCGGCATGACAGACCACCACACATAATTCGAAATCACTGTGATGAAGGGAGACGCACACAGCCAACGGGACTCGGCCCAATCCGAAGCGAGGACGGCCATGTTGGGCATCTTTTCCGTCGGCTGGATCCGCGGCTAGAGTGTAGTCCGGCGCATGACGTCACCTGAAGTGCGCATCTATTGGTGAAGGCTCGTGTACATCTGCCTTTGAGGGGAAAACGCCGCTGCCTTCTTAAGTTTTACTCGACTATATTTGTAACTACCATACATCTGGCTTGTCTCGTTCATTGTGTAGTAAGGGGTAAACTGAGGCATGCTTCATGCCTTCGGATACAGTAACGTACGCGACGGAATTGGGACATTACTCATGTTATGACTAGCGAGTCGTATTCGTGAAATCATTTTACTCTCCCATACTAATTTTTGTTTTCCCCAAGTTAATGGCATGATCATGAGAGCACCGAGACGTAAGCAGACAGACAGACAGACAGACAGACAGACAGACAGACAGACAGACAGACAGACAGACAGACAGACAGACAGACAGACAGACAGACAGACGGACGGACGGACGGACGGACGGACGGACGGACGGACAGACAGACAGACACAGAGACAGATGTGCAAAGTGATTCCAGTATGCAAAGAAATGCTTCACATTTAAGTGTCGACGTCGAAACACACGCCATCGCGGTGGCGGGAAAGCCATTGCTGCATAAAACGTGCAATGCATAAAACGTGAGTTGTATAAAATGTGCAATGTTCTGGTGGCGGAACAGCCATTGCATAAAGTGTGCAATGAGGGTATGGTTTCGCCTCTCTCAAGCGTCAAGCTGTTTCCCCCCGTTTTCAACCAAACCTAACCTAACCCAACCTTTGCTATGTCTGCATCTCAAATTATATTATGATTTCATTGGTTTTACTGCTTGTTGGCTTTATATGATTAGGTTTCGTAGACGTGACGGCGTGCTAAGTAACCGCATTTGATAACCTTGCATGCTCATATGCAGAAATTTAAAGTGCTTGGTGCAAATACCCATAAAAGTGAATGAAGCTGTTAGTGAACAGTAAGCGCAAACTTACCCTCCGGGTGAATGAGTGAAGCACATTGAGACATTTGTTGAACTCCCGGCCAGAAGCTGTACAGTTGTATACAAAGTCGAAGTGCAGTAAAGGCTTCATAGTTCTCTCCAAAAATAGCTCTCCAAGTCTGAAAGTTATTTTTTGGATATAAGATTCAACAGGGCTGTGAAAGAGGTGGCTGTTCGCTTTGTGAGCACAACTTTATGCATGGACTGCGTACCACACGGGGAGGACGAAAGCACACATGGATAAACAAAGGCATCTATTTAACTCAGGATGTGCGTGCATGTACTTATGAAAGACTCAAATACGATGAATAAGATGAAAGAAATTGAAGAGAGTTTGTTGACGCTGCCAAAAAAATGCTTAATTTATATCCTTATTAATATTTGGCGATATACATACCAAAACAAAAATACAAATATCAGTAATGCAGTAAGGGCGACTCCGGAAATTTCGACTCACTGGTGGTTTTTAGCGCACACTCACGTCAAGCAGTGCACGGCCCTTTAATAATCCACCCCCATCTAAATGCAGCTTTCACGGCCGATATCAAACCCGGGTCAGCAGTTGGATACCGAAAGAGCTGATCCACCGTGGAGGATTAAGCTAACTTTCCGTACTCCTGTGGCCGGCTGTATATCCCTCTCCTTGTTCCTTGATCGTGAAATGTGGGTCATTATCTCACCAGGTATATTCAACGCCGGCACGTGCTAGAATCTACAACCAAGCGCGGTGCTCGTAGGCACGTTTTGCGTTTCACAAAACGGTTACACGGTTTATGACAGGAGTATCTTCACATGCGTAGCCGCACAATGTTACACCGTGTTTACCGTACGTAAGAGGAATGGCATAAATGACATT
Source organism: Rhipicephalus microplus (assembly GCF_013339725.1). Classification (NCBI taxonomy): domain Eukaryota; kingdom Metazoa; phylum Arthropoda; class Arachnida; order Ixodida; family Ixodidae; genus Rhipicephalus; species Rhipicephalus microplus. The sequence continues at coordinate 132,411,150 of NC_051166.1, read as the reverse complement.
TACCTACTTGTGGCGAATTTTGCAAAAACGTTTTCGTCTATAGCACAAGCAGTCACCTTAACTTTGGCTGAACGAAGAACTACTACAGAGTCAGTGAGAAAGTGGCAAGCAACATAGTGGGTGTCAAGCATCATATAGTTTACCAAAATGTGCGAGATGAAGATCGAACAGGCCTACGTGCCTACATCGAGCCATGGTGATCACTTGGTTGAACCCTTATATGAAGACGTAGAGTCAGCCATTACTAAAGTAAAAACACAGTATACCATTCTAATGGGCGACTCTAATGCCAAAGTAGGCAAGAAAGAGGCCGAGACTATGCAGTGGGGAATATGGCATCGCGGCTCTAGAAATGTAAGAGGGGAGTTATTCGTGGAGTTCTAAGCACGTAATAATTTATGGACCTTGAATTCTTTTTTCAGAAAATGGGCTAACCATAAATGAACTTGGTGAAGTCTGAATGGAGAAACATAAAATAAAAAATTTCACAGATACCACGTACCTGGGAATCGACGTTGTGTGGAACATGCGGAGGGAAGATGACCGTGTTACAATTTTCTTATTGAGCGTCATGTCATGAGATGACGCTAAATATATGTGCAAGTGTTGCACGCAAAGACATATATTGATTGATTGATATGCGGGGTTTAACGCCCCAAAACCACCATAAGATTATGAGAGATGCCGTAGTTAAGGGCTCCGGAAATTTCGACCACCTGGGGCTGTTTAACATGCAGCCAAATCTGAGCACACGTGCAGACATTTCTGCCTCCATAGGAAATGAAGTCGCCGCCGCCGAAATTCGATCCCGCGACCTGCGGGTCAGCAGCCGAGTACTTTAGTCACTAGACCACCGCGGCGGGGCGGGAATCAAAGAAAGCCCTAAAAGGAATGCAAAGATGCAAAGCCGCTGGTGAGAATAAGGTAATGGACCTGCTGAAACATTGCGGAGAACTTGTGTTCGAAAAACTGGCCAGCTTATACACGATGTTTCTCTTGACGGGAAGGGTACCAGAATTTAGGAAAAATGCCAACATCATTTTATACCATAAGAATGGAGACGCCAAGGACTTGAAAGCTTACAGGCCAACTGCTTACTGACAAAAATGATAGAATTAGGGCAACAATAAAGTTCAGTCAAGCAGAGTACTAAGCAGGAGTTTGTACAGGCTACTTCACAATAGCCATACTGATATTCTCAATCACGTATTAGAGAAATGCGCGGAATACAACCAACCCCTATACATAGCTTTCATAGATTACGAGAAGGTACGTGTTTGACTCAATCGACACATCAGCAGTAATGCAGGCACCACAGAATCAGGGCATCAACGAACCCTGGATAAGCGTACTGGAAGAATTATACAGGGAATTCACAGCCACGATAGTTATTCATAAAGAAAGCGACAGACTCCCATTAAAGGAGAGTGTACGGCAGGGAGATACAATCTCTCGAATGCTGTTCACCGCTTGTTTACAGAACGTTTTCCGGGTGCTAGATTGGGAAGAGTTAGGGATAAGACTTAGTGGAGAGTATCTTATTAACTTGGGATTCACTTATGACAATGCCTCAATGTAACTCAGGGGACAAATTACAGCGCATGATTACTGAACTTGACACGAAAAGCAGAACAGTAGGTCTCGAAATCAATATGCACAAAACTAAAGTAATGTGCAACAGTATCGGCAGAACACAGCAGTTCGCAATAGGTGAAGATACGCTGGCAATTGTAGATGAGTATGTCTACTTAGGACAGGTAGTAACTGCGAAGCCTAACTATCTGAGTGAAAAAAGTAGAGGAATAACGAAAGGGTGGATGACATTCGGCAACCATTATCAAATTATGACTGGTAGACTGCCACTATCCCTCAAGAGGAAGGCATATACCAGCTTTATCTTGCCGGTACTTATCCACGCACAAAAACCTTAAGACTTACAAAGAGGGTTCAGCTGAAATTAGGACGACACAGCGCGTGATGGAAATGAAAATGATACGTGTAACCTACGAGACAAGAAGAGAGGAGAGTGGGTAATGGAAGAAACTAGGGTTAAGGATATCATAGTTGAAATCAAGAAGAAGAAATGCACACTGACAAGGCACGTAGCACATAGGGAGGATAACCACTGGTCAATAAAGGTAACTGACTAGATTCCCAGAGAAAGCAAACGCACGAAGGCGAGACAGAAATTTAGGAGGGCTGATGAGATCAAAACATTCGCAGGTATATAACATGGCAACAGAAAGCGGAAGACCGGGTTGATTGGCGAATCATGGGAGCCTTGCAGAGGGCGTCGTCAGGCTGATGGGGATAATAATGATGATGAACGAAGAACAACACTTTCCTGCCGTGTCCAGCTCCAGCTATTTTTAGGTACCAGCGACTATGACTTCGCTTCTTCTTATACAATTATTAGTTATTTGGCCAATTTTACGCAGATTCATAGCAATGTGACTTTTTTATTTCCATTTTACTTCAATTGATGCAACTCTATGTTACGGTTGTGGTCAAATGTAAAAGAGGGGGGGGGTTGACTTAGCGCAATGAAAACAATTAGCCTCTTCGGAAGAGCAGGCTGACCATGTCAGTCCGCTGACAGCAGCCAAAAATCCGGAGCCTTATAGCGTAATTTTCATTGTAGTCATGTTTATATCTTTTGGTATAAAATTCCTGTGAAAAAATACTTTTGAAGAACACAAAGGAAGCAAGTCATCAGATTTGCATTCGTTTTTTACTTATTTAGCGTGGTTCAGAGATGCGCAGTACAAACGTATCTTGTGCTGATCTAAAATAAGCACAGTCAGAGCAGAATCGTATTTCTCGATGACTCTATAGCCTTCAGAAAAAATTGTTGAAACGTTTTCCTTTTTAGCAACCGTTGTATTTGGAAGTTTCGTCTTAGCTTTGTTTAGCATGTGAACTATTTAACCTTTCCGAAGAAATCCTCAAACTCGAAAAGCGTCGGTACCTGTTTACAGCAGCTACGTATGGGCTGTTCTCATTGCTCTGAGCTGATATGGACGTTCCCATAATTGTTTCTGCAAAAGAGACAGTTCAACAGACTCTCACCAAGAAGAAACCAACAAGAATAAGAAAAAAAACTATTACTGTTCGAAAAATAAGTATACCTACCGCAGATAATGTCCAAAGTGCAAAGGGTGACCTCGGGAACGATGTTGAAGTTGGCTTTACTCTGAGAGAGCTTTTCCAGTTTGTCGCAGAGAATGAACGACTGGGCATTAATTGTGGCTGAGAAGTCTTCCAGTATCTTAAAATGAAACGCTGGTGTGAAAAGACGCCTCCGTGAACGCCACTTGTCACCTGAGCTATTCGTGGAGAAAAACAAGCAAGTAAGTGATACTTTTGTACCAACTTAACACTGGCTTGCTGCCTTGAATGATCAGCGCGCTCGTTGATGTTAAGCTGTAAAATGGCACTTGGTACACGGATGCGTAAAATGCGTCTGGGCACTTTAAGGAAGCATGAAACTGGTGTCTGGTGTCGTCGTGATGTAATCTTCGTTGCAGACAACACAAGTGTTGCATATGAGTTTTTTGCTTTTGTTTTGTTGTCCTAGTATATACCATAGATTACGGCGATTGCCGGTGTATAGCTGGACAGTCTCAGCAGGCATCTTGAAACAGCAAAAAAAAGTATTGGAGTATTTCTTCCTCTCATGAGCTTTACCATAACTAACTTCGCACTGCCGATAAGCGCCTGTACGCCAGAGGTGCATATTCTGACTACAACAATCCGAGTCGGTGCAAAATTCTTCTTCAAGCCTTAATGGCGTTTTGATTTCACCCCAAAGCATCACTGCTTTATTCATTAAACAGAATTTCCTTTTCGTTATTTTTCAGTAGTCAGCGCTAACGCCCTCTTTTGCCCTGTATTGCGTCGGAACTTCAATCAGGGATAAGAGCCCAATAAACATCATCGCGCTTAACTTGAAAAAAAATCAGGTGCTTCAATAAATATAGATGCCTCATTACTGCCACTCATTTGCTTTCATGGCTGAAGATAAGAACACGGTGAGGTCAGAACATATACCAAGTTTTGCGATAAGCCACTTTCAGTTCTGTAGTGAAGCAAACGGGCTGTACAGTGGAGTTTATCGTAAAGCCACGGCAGCACACTTTCCAATGAGCGAGGAAGCCATACCTTGTGAGCAAACCAGTTCCAAGCCAACTGTGCAGAAGGTTATATTGGGTGCCTTTCGCCAAAAGCTTGTTGCTCGACAGTATTTCCTGCAAGCGTGTAACATCGCGTGAGGCTATACTGCATACGTTTTTCCGATTTGCGAAAACCATAAATATTGAGTCCTCACTGAGTCTCAGCTGTCAGATGAATAATTACTTTTCCTGGATAAGAAAACAATTTGTATGCAATGTATTACCCCACAATGCACACAGGACAAATTTTCGCACCCGATAGGCTATTTCAGTTCGGACACGCACAGTATGTCACGGTTGGTCAAACTGAAGGTACACATCAAGTTATGCACTTAGACAGGCGTTTATTCCGTATTTTATAATAGGCTGTCTTAACGAATCCGAAGCTTTTGTTGCTTTATTTGCTTACTTACAAAAATATTATAAAAGACGCCAATAGCAACCATGAACATACCTCTACATATTCAGCTTTGTACATCGTCAGTATAGGCGTGAATCCTGCGTAGACCAGGTGTCTGCCAAACCTCTGGAATCTGGCATGGAGGCCGCAAATTGCGGAGAAGATCACTGCGCAATAACGAGAGGAAAATACGTGAATAAATTTCGAAGGCGCGCAGCGTACCAGTGTGATTCATACGCGTGTGTCTAAATCCCGCGTATTACCATGCGGAGCACAAAACGAAGTAGACTTGTTTCACTGTAGTACGTTTGTGCTAGCAGCATTCTCTTTTCACTACTCTGAATTTTCCTTCCCTCGCCATGGTAGCCTAGCAGCTTCCAAGTTCTAGGATATTTGGGCTTTGCCATCCGCAAAAACCTAGGGCTCTTATATATTCTCGAGGACGCGGGGTTTAATTGGCAGCCACATGTAGATAGGAGCAACATGCCAGAACACGCGTTCTCTTGCATTTAGGCGCGTGTTAAAAAGAAGCAGTGCGGCGTGTCTTATAATTACCTCACCGTTTTGACCCGTAGAATCCCCGAAATCATTTATTTCTTCCTGCTTACGAAAATTACGGCTCGGAAATTATCCCAATATGTTTCCCAATTTTCGAAGCAGATGAGCTTCGCAAGCCAAAGGAAACACAGTAAAAGCATGAACAAATCACCGCTTACCCTTTCAACAAGAAACAGTGCCACATTTCACGCCTTGTGGGAATCTATGAAATGCGAAGCAGCCCGCTAGGAGCAAATGATGCCATAGATAATATGTATATCATGATTTACAAGCTAGGACCTGTCATCGGTGTTAGTCATACGTCACCCGATACCAATGCTGGTGTATATCAAGCTTGTGAACCGGTTGCCAGTGCGTTAGGAGCGTGGTATGCAGATCATGACGAACATGCAACGCATGTAATGACGGTTATGTTACCCCCTGCCACTCATGTTCGGCATAGAGTCACTTCGCGCAATGTCAGTTTTGTCACCGAGCTAACGAAATAACCGTGAGCGCACACTACCATTTATGTTTGTCATACTCATGTCCCGCAATACCAAGTTTGTTGTACATCAAGCTAACGAAACGGCCTCGAGCACACTCTGAGTATAATCTCATAATTTTCATATTACCACTTGTCATTTAGGTTGATCATAGAGGCAGCCCGCGCAGTACTAATTATTCTACGTATAAAACAAGCCAAACAGCCGTGAATGTGCTATGAGCGTGGCGTGTAACTCATGTTGTACATGACATGAATGTCGCTATCTTCATTTTGCATCTGTCATTTATGTTCGCCATGCAATCACGCCGCGTAATGGCAGTCTTCCTGTATATCAAACTAGGTAACAGGATGTGAGCTCACCATAGCCATGGCATGTAAATCATGCTGTACGTAAATTTAACGTTATTATTGTGTTGTTACGACATGTAATTGTCGGTTTACACACACGTCAGCAATACCAAATTTGGAGCATATCAAACTAACTAAACAGATATGAATGCACTATGAGCATTACACATAGTCATGTTATACATGACATGCCCGTCATGGTTTTTCCCCTTCCCACCAGAAATTTATGTTAGTTATGCAGAAAGGTCTCGTAATAATTATTTTGGTACATATCAAGTTTACGAACGGCCGCTTGGGCACCACGGCCATGGCATGTAAACCAAGACGTCCCTGTCAAGTCACAATTTTCTTGATATGACCAGTCATTTATGTTCGTCATTCAGTCCTATTATTCTATACCAACTTTGCTATAAATCCTATTAATAGCAAAGTTGTAAATAAGAAAAAAGAAAAGTGGATGAAAAAATTACCATCTGTGAGCAGGAATCGAACCTACGACCTTCGAATAACGCGTTCGATGCTCTAACCACTGAGCTCAGTGGTTAGAGCATCGAACGCGTTATTTGAAGGTCGTAGGTTTGATTCCTGCTCACAGCTGGTAATTTTTTCATCCACTTTTCTTTCTTATTTACATTCCATTGGTTCTAATAACTTCCCCTGTACATTCCTTGGCATTACTGTCTGTTATATATATATATATATATATATATATATATATATATATATATATATATATATATATATATATATGAGATCTAACAGACAATAATGCTCAGGAAAGTATAGGGAAGATATTAGAAGTGGCGGAGGGGATGGCTGTCGTGGTAGCTCAACTGGTAGAGCATCGAACGCGTCATTCGAAGAGGCACTGCGCCGTACTCCCGACCGGGTTGCAGAAATTAGGTGCCTTTTCTCATCTTCTAACCACTACCACCACCATTCGAAGGTCACAGGTTCGGATCCTGCCCATGGCAAGTTATCCTTTCACCCACTTTTCTTTCTTCATGTTTACTTTAGAATTCGGTCTAACATCTTCTCCTATACTTTCCTGGGCATTATTGTCTGTTAGATCTCATTAATATTGTGTAAAAACACGGAGAAACGAGCCCTTAAGTATACACTTCTTTTCTTAGTTCATTAACGAGGGTCTCGTACTGGCAGACTTAGTGCCTTGAGGTTCTATACGAGGGAATATTGGTCAGCTGCCCACTCGTAATAAGTTCTCGTGTTACGTGACGCCAAACAGGTTCAAAAAGAGTGTGCCACACTCGCCACCATGGCTACTGGTGGCACTGACTGACACTCCCACGTTTAATTCGCATATAAACCCAATACAGTGGCTGGGTGGATGGCTGTCGTGGTAGCTCAGTGGTAGAGCATCGAACGCGTCATTCGAAGGTCGCAGGTTCGGATCCTGCCCACGGCAAGTTATCTTTTCACCCACTTTTCTTTTTTCATATTTACATTGCGATTCGGTCTAATATTTACCCCTATACTTTCCTGGGCATTATTGTCTGTTAGATCTCATTAATATTGTGTAAAAACACGGAAAAACGAGCCCTTAAGTATACACTCCTTTATATATATATATGTATATATATATATATATATATATATGGCACAAATATCACACTTATCTTACGCCTTGTTCTAGAATACGAACGTGTGGGTTTTAATATCTTGTCATGTTTTAAGTGTGAATACACTTTATAAGCGACCCCAAACCATCCACCGCCGTCGGCGGCGTCCGCAGTCTTCTCTCTATCTTTAAAAGAAAGAGGACTTGGCGGGCCGCAGCGCGACGCTCTACCGAATAAGCCACGGACGCGACGCTGATATCGGTGTCAGTAACGCGCCTTATACCCCCTCCCCCTTCGCTCGCTCCTGCGCTCTCCTCGCTCGCTTCAACTGCGCGCGCACCCCTCTCTCTCGTTCGCCTGCCTTCTCTCTCAGTCTCCCGTCGAGAGCGGGTCGTGACGGGAAGTAAAGTCAAAATCCGTTGGCATTCGCCAGTGAGTTAACGTAAACTCCCCCGTGTGATCAAATGGCGATTCCCAGAAACCATTAAACCATAAAGGCACCATAGTGTGATTAATAAATATAATAGTGCGAATTAATAAATACCCCTCATAGCATCACCCCGTATATTTGCACTTAACCATGTTCACCCTCGGGGAAATGCTTGGGAGTTTTTTTTTTTTTCAAAGTATGAGCCTCTTTCTAAACTGCGTGCATAACTAGCCGCAATAAGTCATTACCTTGAGCTCAAACACAGGTGGACAGAATTAAGAAAACGCCCTCATCAATAGTTTATACCCCAAAGAATTAAAAAAAACGTGACGTTAGCTACATCAAATGCGTAAAATTTTGCTGTTAACCAGCAAAGTTTATAGGCTATCCCAGCACGCGACCGAAACGGGCCTCTTCGTGACATTTCCGCTACATAGGGGCCGATCGACAACAGCGCTACACCCAATATCATGTTGAGCGAACGTATTCTCCACCTTACACTTTCAAGTACGGGTTGCGCGGCAACCGTGGCTACGTGAGTATATCTCGAGACAAGTCTACCAGCATAACTGTTATCAGCCGCAATCATTTCTCACATAACGATGTCTAAGAATTTGTGATAACTATCCGACGGCACACTGTTGAAAGCACGCCGCGGTACCTTCGATTCAGCTATCACAGTAGAAGTGAGACGCTGATACCGCAGATAAGCGCTTTTTACAAAAATAACGAAGTAACATTGTTATGCGCAGGCTGTAAACATGCGATACACAAGTGACTAATCCCAAAGTCCTTCAATGCTTTTTCTATGATCACAGCCACTGTCGCCTTACTTTCATGGAGCCAAAGGCCGCGGCCAGAGGGGCAGCTGTGCATGAAAGGGCATGCGAACGGTGCTATCGCTACACCAAATTACCATATGGTTATAAAGCATGGGGGGCTGGGAGAGTCCATATTCATCTAAAGCCCTCGAGCAAATCAAAGTACATGGTCATTTCTTTCTCAATTTTTGTTTCCTTTTGTTCACCCCGAGCGAAATTCTGCCGCCATGGCCTAGTGAGCGTCACTAATGCTGACAGTTTAAAAGGTTTCCCTTTTCAATATTTTAGTAAAATTGAATGCTGCGCAGTCACAACAGTGGCCGAGTGCGGTCACTTGCAAAAAGAGGCAAAAAGTTTAGCTAATGCATCCACAATAACGAGTACGAAATCGCAATTCATTGATTGGGCAATGACCTGACTGTTTGCCCAGCGTGGCCGCTCAATGTTCTGTGAATCTGTGAGAAGTGGTTTAACCGAAGAGCAAGAAATAATTACTTCAAAGGCTGATTTTTTAGAGTGACTTCGCCTAATGACTAATAAACGAAAACTGAGGCAGTTTGCGAACTATAAATTTCGCGCCAATGCGCGAAATGCCTGCATTTAAGCAATCCTGAACAAGGAATTGGAACCACAAACAACGATAACGTCCGAGGCATCAATTTGTTTCGCGCATGTACCTGGGCATATCAATTCAAAATTCAAATTAAGGCTCTCTAGAAGCGTCATAGGGTTCATTTCCATATCTCGGGCTGCTACTCATTACTCGGTAAACCAAATGCGCATTGAGGTTGTTCTTTTGTAAACAGAACCACCCGCCGACCCATAAAACGTGTTCGTGGTGTCGTCGTCCCACACCAACATTTGAGTTGTGTGAAATAACGCCTAGGATGCACAAAAAGCACCCCAGCTATCATCACGTGTCGCACCATGCAAGCGTTTCAGTACGTGAAGGATGCCCTATGTGGCGCAGTGTTGCCACGTCGCGGCACCTTCAGGCAGAATATGAATCTTCTTTTTAGTAACTAGTAGAGTGACGGCAAACTTGCAAGACCCTGAAAACTATTACAGCACTCTGATAACATGAAGACCTGTTTCCGGTTCAGCGGCTGTGATCGACGGCAAGTGACGCACCGCTATACAGGGCGGACAGGCAATTTGGCAAGCGCTCGTGTGGTCCGTGAATTTTTTCGTTCACTGTGTGCATTGATCTTGCAATACGTTGAGCTTGCAGAAAAATAGTAAACTCAGAGGTGAGCACTGAAAGCTGTGAAAAATGTGGTTGATCCCTCTTCTAGGATACGGTATAACTCGAAAGTGAAACGTGCCTTTACAAAGATAGTGGAGCGTTTTTTTGGGTACTACTTCGCCAAAAGGGAGAAGGAACAAATGCTAAATCAAAGAATTACAAAATCACGTTCAGAATGACAACCAGCTTGAAACTTCGAGAGCGCACCTCAAGCAGAAAATACGCACGAAATGAGCATACACAAGAAGTGCGCGGACTAGCAACTGTCACAGCTGTCAAATTAAACAGAAAAGAGGGCTTGCGAAACGAACGCCCCAGTATACACCGGACAAGCGTGAGCAACTGTCACAATTTTTACTTCTTGGTGAGAGAGCATCGTGCTCCTTTCGTAGACGCGGCCACGGCAGCGAGCGTAGTGACCTTCGTGCTATCCCGAATCACGAGTCTGATAATCGCGTGCGCAGGAGAGACCACGCTGTGCAGAGGCGGCATCGAAATGCTTGAGGCGACGAGCTTGAGAGCGCGCCCACCGCGAGACCTTCATACCATCTGGCTACTGATGAGAAAAACGCGCTGAAAGTACGAAACACTCACGACCACCAAACGGGATATCGTGTATATAAACAACTTGTCGTTAGCACTGTTAACAACGTACGTTCCGTGGTGTAGTGATTAACGCCTCCCGCTGAGGTTTGAGAGGTCACTGGTTTGATGCCCCGTGGCAGATCCGTTCCTTCTTGTTTTTTTTTTCGCAATCCGCTGAATGATATTTTACAACGTCATATCCGTGACGGAATTACGTCAGCGGAGCCGCGGTAAACCCCGGCATAAAACACTTTCGTGTTAAAAGTGGGTACGCTGTTTCTCACACGCTATTTTCGTCAGTGACACTCGTCTGAAAGAAACACTTGGTCACCCTTCAGCTGCTCGCATTTCCCTGCTTTTGTACATAATTGATCCGTGGTCTTTTTCAATCTGATGTAGGTGAAAAACACTGTTGTCTCGAGTTTTAAGAAGGTGCTTTGAAATGTCGCTTATGCACAATTTTTCTGCTTGCTAAAATAGCTGGCCGTATACGATGCCAGAAATGCAGGTTTGTTCAGACATTGATAACTGTGAAAGATATTGTCTAGGAGCAGCATCTACAGTAAACTTTAATGCCTTGTTTGTGAGAAAGTTTGTTGCAATCTGGCTATCAATACTGCAACAAAGTATACTCATACACACTTGTACTAATTTTCCAAATGTAACAGTAGGTGACAGGCAGTTCTAAGAAGCAATGTAAATTGCGTCGAAGCGTCCAAAATGGCCATCAAAATTTAGCGGTCGATGCTGTGCGATTCGAATGTTACATGTCTTTTTACATTGCGCCGCATGTTCAATGCGTATCGGATGGCTCGTTTGTAGTTTGCACTTACTTCTCTATTTCTATAAATATTCCGTGGTCTTTCCGCAATCCTGTGTGAATGGAATGTGCGTATACGGTTTACCCGTCAACACTGCTTAGCTGAGACATGCTCTTCCCACCAGATAATAGAAATGAGTACAGTAATATTTCCAGACGTATTCTTGAATTTTGCTAGGGACTCACCGGGATGAGAAATTGTTGAACAGAGAACGTAAATGGAGTTGAAAGGTTTCTGGAAGAACCAGTTGGTACATAATACTGAGGAGAACAGCGCAAAAAAACGGGACGCAGGAAAGACCTAAAATTTCTGTCACCCTTTACGTGCACGGTGTGAGCCATGCACTCAAGAAGGTTGTTAGCAAGGCATGCGTGAGACTCGTCTGCTCGGCTCCTCGCAAGCTCAGCCACCGTTGCAAGAAAGTGAACGATGACAATCCCAAGGAGCATGCGTGCGTCAAGAAATACAGGACGCATTACGTTGAGTGTGTGAGCAATGCAGTGTACGATATTCCGTTGTCCTGTGGTCTGTCCTATACTGGACACACCGGTCGGTGTTTGAACGAACGCCTGAGAGAGCACGCATATTATCGCAGGACATCAGCAGGCAGCACCTTGGCAGCCCATTGCTCCTCGTGCAGCTGCGGCCCGCTCTTTCATGAATGTAAAATACTATGAAGTTATCGTAACAAGCAGAGCGCGCAATCAACGAGGCTTTTTATATCAAGACGAAAGGGAACACGTGCGTCAGTGAGTCTTCACTCGCCCTCCTGGAAAAAGAGACAGCGCTTGTGTCGTGTCGTGTCGTGTCGTGTTGTGTGTGTGTGTGTGTGTGTGTGTGTGTGCGTGCGTGCGTGCGTGCGTGTGTGTGGGTGCGTGCGTGCGTGTGTGGGTGCGTGTGTGTGTGTGTGTGTGTGTGTGTGTGTGTGTGTGTGTGTGTGTGTGTGTGTGTGTGTGTGTGTGTGTGTGTGTGTGTGTGTGTGTTTAGGGTGGTCAATCTTTCTCTGTCCCGTTTTTTGCGCTGTTACCCTCAGTAGGTGGAGTTGATTTCCTGTTCAGCAACTTCAGTCTCCACGTTTCCCTCAACTTCTGTTTAGAGGCCCATGCAGCAAAGGCACACTCCAGAAAAATGCATAATTTCTGACGTGGCGTTAGAGCTAGTAGTTATTTACCTTGACGCAAATGCCCGTATATCAAAGCCCACGAAGTCCCGCGAAGATATGAAATTCAACAAGATTGGCCTCCTCTACTAAAAGTTTCATCACTCCGCGTGCTGCTAGATGGTATCATCATCTAAGAGTATACGCATGCAGATGACAATATTTACAGGAATATCAAGTGTTTCCTCTCGTTGACTGAGAGCTTGTAAGCGAATGCTCCTGCCAAAAAAATTGCATTGGTCCTTTTGCCGAATGATGAATGTCGTATTCAATTTCGATTTTGTTTCCGTTCTTGAACTCACTATGAGGCACATTTATTCATTGCTATGAAAATATGTACACTGTAAACACTACCGTGTACAATACACATTGGGACGCCGCGAGGTCGACCCCCTACCTTAGACATTACAATAAACCTTGCTGTCGTACTCAAGCGCGTAACCTAAACAGCACCATTAAAGTTTATAATCACAAGCATCGCCGAGTTCTAGCAAGTTTCAGTTTATTATGTATAAAATGTACCTCATTGCAATGAAACGCCCAGTTATGAAAAGTAATCACAACTACATTGATGTGTTAGAGCTCCGTTTTCATGAGGACCGAGAAATTGGCTTGTCAAAAACACACCTGTGGTCTTCTTTAGTGTTGTTTTGTGACAAATTAAAAAAAAACGCGCTTACACGTGCTGAATCCGATGGGTGAGTCGGATGGTGAGGAGGCCTTGAACATTATCCATAGTCCTTGAAAAGGCACCTGCTCTTTGCGGTGAGGTAGGTGCTTGAGATGCTTGTAAGTTCGCCAGTGTACCCTTCGGGCAATCCAGGCGATCACTCCAACGAATAGAAGAGCACTGACGAGAGTCAATGCAGCGCCATGGACAAAGCACGTGGCAAGTTCAAGGACACCGGTTGCCGTGAGATAATCAACCATAATTGATGTGTCTGCTGCAAGCAAGTGCAAAGAAAAAGAAAAAGTATATTGTAAATTTAGGTGAAGCGTATACTTTTTTGTATCACGCTGTTCTCGAGTCTGTCATCTTTTTGTTTCCACACTAACCATGGTGGCGTCATTTTGTGCAGTTGTTTTAAAGCTGCACAAACGGTATCAAGACAAGCGACTTTTGTTCAAGATCGGCTCAAGCATGTACGTCAATTTTCCCGTTTGTAGCATAGCGTTTTACAGCGAAAGCTCTATGCATGGCTAGTAGAAAGGGGAAAAAATCACTGCTCAAACAATCCATACAAGCCCCGCCATGGTGGTCTAGTGGCTAAGGTACTCGGCTGCTGACCCGCAGGTCGCGGGATCGAATCCCGGCTGCGGCGGCTGCATTTCTGATGGAGGCGGAAATGTTGTAGGCCCGTTTGCTCATGTTTGGGTGCACGTTAAAGAACCCCAGGTGGTAGAAATTCCCGGCGCTCTCCACTACGGCGTCTCTCATAGTCATATCATGGTTTTGGAACGTTAAATTCCACTAATAAATCAAACACTCCATACAAATGGTTAACTAGTGAAAGCTGGAACGTGCGGCACCGGCGTATAGCGGTAGGTTCAACCCGACGTGACACTTAAGCCTTGCACAATAATTGGTTACAAGTTCGTGGTTCCTAATGAGGTTAGACACACGTTTGACTTGGATTTAACACAGTGTTTATTTTGCATACCACACATTGTGCATCGAATCATCACGGACGTGAAGGAGTGTATATGAGTGGTTAAATACTTTTCGCAATGCGTGAATCAAAGTGGTTGATTTCGAACCACTCGGGGTTACAGACATCAAAGCTGAAGCCAAAATGCCTCCGGAGAAACTCCCACCAAAAAGGGTGTTCACCTCGGCGAACGCTCTCCCGCCGTCATCACATTGACGCCGCAACACCAGTTTTTCAGCGTTGATTAATATATGGGGTTAACCATCGAAAAACCACAATGTTATTATGAGAGACACCGTAGTGGAGGCCTCCAGAAAATTTAATCACCTGCGGTCCTTTAACGTGCACCAAAGTCTCAGCACAAGGGCCTACAGCATTTTCGCCTGCATCGAAAAGGCAGCCGCCTCAACCGTAATCCGAGTACCTTAGCTTCTAGACCACCGCGGGGAGGCTCTTGTTCAGTGTATACGCACTGCGCCGTGTCGCTTATAGCCACAAAGAAATAAGGTACCTTTTTCCCCTTTTCAAGAACCACGCATTCATTGTTGGACGTGGCGTTCTTGCATGCGTTTGACATCGCGCGCAAGCAGCTGCGGCGTGGTTTGCATGGTCCGCCTTTCACCTGCGCCTGCAGTACCGTTTGTGATTTGGCGTGGCTTCGAAGGCTTCATCGGTACGCAATTGCTGCAGGCACTCGGCTTCCAGGACCCGTTTTTGTGCCAGCACTGCACCATCGGCCCGGCAGATGTGAGCTCTCTCACGTTCTCACTCTCGTTTCTTTTCTAGAGTAGTCCATGGCATACGCATACGGAAGGTTTCAGTGTAAACTGATGCGCGTGTGCTCGGTTGCGACAAGATGAATGATGCCACGCACAACGCAGTCAATGACACACGTGCTTGGATACGATGCTGAGAATGACGTAACTTATAGGACAGCCAATGGAGACTGCTCGCTGCACAGCTGCCGGACGTCTTTTGGTTTATCCTAGCCATATAGAGCTTTCGCTGTAAAACAGGCCGGAAACGGTGTCACGAGCAATCTTCATTGGCTGTACTATCAAAACACGGTGTTCTCTGCGTCGTGCCCACGCACCCACGCCTTTGGCTATGTTGTGAGTGACGTTGTCCGTCCCCTCGCAGCCGGGACGCCGAGCACGCGCGCATGAGTTTCTACTGAGACCTCCCACAAGTTTAACCCACGGACAACTCTAGAAGAGCGCCGCCAGTGGAAACGTGAAAAAGCTGACATTTCGCGCGGGCCGATGGTGCAGTCCTAACCCAAAAACAAGCCCTAGAGGCTGAGTGCCGGCAGCAACTGCGTACCGGTGATACGGCAGCCTTTCAAGCCGCGCTAAATTGCGAACGCGAATGCAAGCACTGGTGGCGGGCGGATCCTGCTAACCGCGCTACCGAGTTGGCGATTGAAAACGCCTGCAACAACGCCGCGCCAAAGCGCCGTTGCGGGCATGACAGCGTGAACGTGACAATTGCGGGAGCGTGTTTGCTGGGGCGGACGTCCAATTTCGGTGGGAGTTTCTGGAGCAATACTTTGGCTTCAGCTGCGATGTCTATGACCACCAGTGGTCGAGAACCACTGTGATTAACGCACTGCAAAACGCATTCAATGGATCATTACACTCCTTCATGACCATGATCATGCAAGGCGCAATGTGTGGCATGTGAAATAAACACTTCAGTAAACCCCAGCCAAACATGTGTCTAACGTAATTAAAAGCAGAAACATGTAACCAATTATTGTGAAATGCGTCAGTGCAGCGTCGGGTGGAACCCACTGCAAACACCGGAGCAGCGCGTTTTAGCTTTCGCTAGTTAAGCATTTCTGCGGAGTGCTTAAGCTGTGATTTGTTTTTTGAAGAAGCAAATCCTCGCATACTTTTTGTGCATCCAACTTAATACGATACCATGCGTCGTACAGCGAGAGCTACAACTTCGAAGAGGCATAAAAGAAACGGGCAATATGTAACATATATAGGCTATATACTGGCGCGGAGATCAGGTGTCTCAAATGGCTCGCTTGCACGAAGGAAAATATAAATGTATGTGACCTAGTTCAACCTGCACTGGCCCCACACACAGGCACACATATTAGCGCATGTGAACGCGCGCATTAGGGAGTCCCAAATGAGCACATAAATTAACTGCAATGTGATTGATTGATGTATAGGGTTTAGCATCCCAAAACCATCATAATATTATGAGATACGCCGTAAAAGAGGGCGGCGAAAAGTTTGACCACCTGGGGTTCTTTAACGTGCACCCAAATCTGAGCACATAAACCTACAGCATTTTTGCTTCCATCGAAAATGCAGCCGCCGTAGCCGGGACTCTACCCCGTGACCTGCGTGTGAGCAGCCGAGTATCTTAACCACTACACCACCACAGCAGGGCAATTGCGATGTGCTACAGCAACGCACATCCCAATGCTGCTTAAAGTGCAGATTTGGTGCACCTTTAGTGCAGCTGAGACTGCAGCACTTCCAGGCTTCATCGAATCGAACAACAACATTCATTTGCACTTCTAAGATTTGAGGCGAAACATACTACCCGCGTTCTTGAGTACTTCCATTGCTTTTTTGTTTCTTTCTCGCTCGCCATTCAGCAAAGGCAGACAGTTGCTCCCGCAAAGGGTGGGTCAAAAGAGTGTCACTGACAAGCAAAATAATCGGCATTCATCTCTGTTTACATAATTTGCCTGCGATATCATGAAGCTTGGACCCTCCTTTTCAGCTACATATCCAGTCCAACCTGCTCTGACTCAGCTCTGCTCTGCTGGTCCATTTCTGGCATAGATGGGCATTCTCGAGGATTATTCATTTATCGGTGGTATCGCTGACATAAACCTTGAGGGTGCAGTGAAACAATCACGCAGCTTTTTCACTAGTGCACCCGTTTAGATTTCGAAAGAGCAGAGCTCCCAGCAGTACTAAACTCTAATTACGGTAACTTTTGCAAAGGTGCACATTTTTTACCTTTTTGGTCACCTACAACTAAAAAATTACATCTCTGTAACTTTTAATTTTTCAAGTTTTTGTAATCTTAGATCGGTAAATGTTACTTTTTGTTTATATAGGTTGTTTGTTATAACACGTGTAACCCTTGTATAGCGCAATGGTGCCAATAAAAGGACCTTTATTAAAACATCGCAGACATAGGCTCAAGCCCGTCATACTGTACTGTGCGGGAGTGTTCTTGACACTCAGGAATATTATTTAGTCAAGAAAAAGTAAAAAAAACAATATGAACCACTACGTCAGGTTTGTACTGAGAAATGCTTATGTACTTCAATATCACACGAAATGGACGCAGGCACACAATGTATCGCGACTTCTTGAGTTTGGAATGCAACAAACAAAACCAGGGTATATAAATGTCCACGTATATTGTAAAGGTGGCATAATGCTATGATAGCGTTAATGTTATAGTGAACAGGCAGCGCGCAGCAAGTATCCATAACAGAAAGTGCGGGTGCATAGCTATATGAAGGATGGTGCAATTTTAGGTCATAGTATACATCTGTATTTTTAGTGTGAAATAATAAAACGTGATCAACACGTAGCTCAAAAAGCAAGAACGTCATATGACGTATTAATTCAACAAAAGCTTGCCGAACACCATTTTGAATACTCATTACATTTACAAAAAAGTAGAAATCGTTCGCTTGCGACCAATATATGTAAATAAGAAAAGGTACAATGATGTAAAACAGGTGCTGAGACAGCTTCACTTTTGTGTGACAAGTACTGTAAGCATACAGACGGTACAAAACAGACGATTCCATACAGAAACGAGACTTTTGTCACACTGCTTGAGGTATGAGCCCAAATCTCAGAATTTTTTATAAAAAGCAATAATAACTACAAATTATTAGTATAAAATATAAGGCACATCTTTTTAGGCACATGTGAGCATCATAATGCAAGTCCCATTTTTAGCTAATTTTAATAATTAAATATCATTAATTGTGGGACTTACGCCAACAGTTCTAACTCGATTAGCTCTGTATAAACTTTTTATTTTTCCTAGGTAGATGAACAAAGTTTGCGGCCGTGCAATTAACTAAAACAGATGAAATATCTTGAATACGAAGACTATAGTGATTAAATAACCAAAAATGTATGCACTTGTACCAGGAGCACCTTAGTATAACAGGTAGCCATAATTATTCTTGTGGTGCAATTTTCCTTCTTGCATTGCATGAAACATCTAGTAGTGTGATGAAGAATTGTGCCAAGTTTATGAAAAATGTTCATTAGCAAAATTGTTATGAGAATTTATGACTGTTCATGTACGGCAAAACACCAGAAGTATAAGTTCTGAGAACATCAACAAAAAAGATTTGAAACAGGTGCAGTGCTTGCACTAAATATTCAAAAGTGCTGAAATTCTCAGTATTTGTAGCCACTTCCATCGCAGATCTTACTACTGTGTGCCTTTGCTGGAGTGGCATCTTAAGTTTGTGTTTTCTAGCACAATTGCCATAATGGGGCGCTTTTGCGCTGTGGTGCCGATCATTTGTGAGGCAAGCTTTTGCAGTCTAGAGACCAGGATCGATCCTAATTTGCCTAAAAGCATCAAATGTGCTTCTGGTGTCATTACTGAAATAATGTACAGTGTAAACCAAGGCAAGTTTGATGGTTTACAGGCTCAATACATGTCCTTGAGCATGAACAGCACATATACGACGTTACGCATTCACCTACTGACACGTTATTGCCTTTTATAATGAGTAATGGTGCGTTGTAAACGCTTTTAGAGCAGTTTTTACATGCTCACACTTGATATGATTGCCTAGTAACCAACAAAATACAACATATCGAGCTAATCTAATGATGCAGAGGCAAACAAGACTGGTACTTTCCGTTTTGGTTTCGTAAGTGATGGGTGACATAACATTTTTGTTTGTATCTTTAAAAAAAACTGAGTAGACAGGAACTTTTCGCAGAAAAATGACAGGCGATAAATTCCGCATTTAAAATAACCGACATCCAACATATGAACTTAAAAAAATATTTGTCTTTTGTACTTGGCCTCATACCTTAAGAGACCTTGAACTGATACCACGTTCACTACTGAAAATAGTGCATTTGTAATTGAAGACTGCAGCCGGAAACTAAATCGAAGGAAAATGACCGTCACTGTAAAATCTGAGTCAAACTGCATGTATTACGTCAGATGTACATACATGCAGCTTCCAGTGTATCACTTCAGAAAATACAGCATAAATTGACATCACTGTATGAGTATATGCCAGAGTAACATTCCTATATTATAAATACATCAGCGAAGCATAAAGAGATGAACTTCTTGCTCTAACTGCGCTATAATATTGGCAACATTCAGTGCAACGCTGGAAGAAAATCAACGTGTAATGTAGTCGGTTCGTTGCAGCTGTCGCGCAGCACATAACTTAGTACAGTAATTACTAAAGAGAACTCTGGTGCTACGATCGTTAGGCCACTACCGGAATGATGGGTAGACAACGAATCTGCCTTGTCTTCGTTCTTGCGGCTTCGAATGCACTTGCGGTTTGTTTATATTGTCCTTTGGCATTCATTTTGGATATAAGAATAGATCTTTGCGAACGCCGTGAGCCGTTTCGATTGGCTGAAAACGTCTAGACGGAGAAAGGGTCAACGTTAGCTGCACTTTATCTTGCGACAAAGTGGATTCGGGTCACATGGAGTCAAATGGAAGCGAAAGAACAAAGTGTATGCAAATCTGTCTATTACCTATCATTCCCTAACAAAGTGGCTGACAGGGCTAGTTGGTTTAGCATACTTGAAGTTTAACAGCGCCAAAAAAATACACGGTGGACAGGAAAAGGACAGGACAAGCGCTTGTCTCGTCCTTTTCCTGTGTGCCATGTATTTTTCGCGCTGTTAAACCTCAGCTATCATTCCCGAGTTAGCTGAAGCTCCATGTGTTTCAGCAGCTTCCATGTACACTAGCCCATGAGCTCCCACTAGGGTATTATCAGAAAACTCTATGGCCTAGCGCACCCCGCATGTTCCTATTGCTTGGTGGCTTCACCGATACCATGGTGCGCACACAGACCCAGAGTTACTAATCGCAAACAAATAAATTATTAAACGCCACCGGAAAACAATATCACTCACACGAGCTGCTGTGACTGTTCAAACTGTAACGGCGCTCCACAGTAGCTGCGCATGCGCTGCGTTAGCGGGGTGCCTACCCGCCGTTCAGACTTCGCAGTGTGCAGCACAGTCAAGTACCAATCAGCCATGAGAACTCGCATTCACCGGCGATGTTTGCTTTCACCCATGCTTTCACATTTTCAATTTTTTTAGAGTGATGCAACGGTGTTGGTTTGGGTTCGCGTAACCAAAGGTCACTGCGATTTTCATATGGCTAAACGACCAAAATTGAACTCTAGGAAATTGTGGCGATTTTGTGTGGACGATTGCCACCTCAAGAACATCATGAAGAAACACACCTATCCTTGGCCGTGAATGGACAATGCCCTTATTTGTCTGTACGATGCCGCATACTTTTCTCCCATTGCCGCATACCAAATAGACCACGAGAAGATGGATTTCGTAACACCTGAGGGCCTATACCACCTCAAGGTCATGCCTTTTGGTTTATGTTACCGACCACCACGCTCTTTGCTGGCTCACCTCCCTGAAAGATGCCACAGGTCATCTTGTTCACTGGGCACTCCGCCTCCAAAAGCATTCTTACACCGTAGTGTATAAGTCTGGAATATTGCACAAAGATGCGGATTGCCTGTCACGCTACCCTGCGGGCGACTGGGACTTTACGAGCACTGACTGCGTTGACTGCGTCCTTTCCATCTCCCAACTGCTCCACCTCAGCGGCGAGCAGCGTCACGACCACAGGCACTTAAGTCGCCTAATACAGCGGCTCGAATCTTCACCATACGATGCTTCTGTTCGCTTGTTTACCTTGAGGAACCGCACCTTATTTCGCCATAATTTGTGATTCGCAGGTCACGACCTACTTATGGTCATACCAAATCACTTGCTCTCCACAGTCCTACGCGAGCTCCATGACGCGGCAATCGCGGGTCACCTTGACATCTCTCGAAGATATAACCGTGCGCGCCACAGCTTCTATTCGCCTGGCCTTGCGCGCTCTGGACGCCGTTATGTCAACGTGGATGTAAAAACAGCGTAAATGTACAGACACAGACACAGTGCCTTGTCGTTTCTTTGTACGTCTGTGTCTATCTATTTGCGCTGCTTCTACATCCAAGTATAAACCACCAATTAGCCCAACTTTCGCTTCTACTGTTATGTCAGCGCCTGCGAAGTTGTCCAGCGCCGCAAGAAGCCGTCGGGAGCTCATCGACTTCCCGTCGGAGCCCTTCTTTTGTGTCGGTTTGGACATTCTCGGCCCCTTACCAACATGCGCCTCCTGAAACAAGTTGGCCGCGATTGGTACAGATAACGCGAACCGCTATGCAGTTGCACAAACAATTCCGATAAGCTACAGACGTCGCATATTTGCTACTACGCGATCTCAGTTTAGTGCACGTAGCCCCGCGTCAACTACTGACAGACCAAGGTCATACGTTCCTGTCTAAACTGGGCGATAGTCTGCTTTCCTACTCTACCCCAAAATAAGCACATAAGCTCGTACCAGCCCCAGACAAACGGGCTTGCACAACTCTTGAAGTGGCCCTGAAGCACTTTTTCAAATAACCATGGAAAGGATTCACTCAATGAGCTTATGGCATCACAAATTAAACTCCGCAAAAATTTTAAGAATACATACAGTATGAGCAGACTTATAAAGACTTGTCGAAGGCTGCAATAACATCCTCTCTTCAGCAATTGTCGTGATTAGCAACACTTCCTGCCAACTGTCGCTCGCATGCAGAGACATTTCGGCCCAAAAGCAGCGCTACCGTCGACATTTTCGAGTCAAGGCGGGATGTCTACGTGAGTAAATCTTTTTTTTTTCATGTCATCTTTAAAACGCTCGTAGTGAGGGAAGATGGAGAAATCAACACATCCGGGGTGCAATCGTGCATTATACCAAAGGTATTTCATCACGTGAGAGCTGGCTGTAAAAGTGAACTGAAGCGAATATTGGAACTGGCGTGTAGAGTTTAGTTTTTGAATCAGGACTCAGAAAAGATAATTTGGTCCACCCTTGATTATAATGGAGTCTTACTCCCTCAACTGGACCCACGGCTGGCTGCTTTTGGGAGCCGACTGGCTTCATGGTTGGGATCCTTATAGAGTGTGCATATAAATAATTTACCAGTCAACTATGAGCGAAGTGTCTGTTAAAGCACAAAACATCAGACTTTTTTTCATGCTGATATTAGAAAAAAATACAAACAATCGTTACCCTTCATCGAAACCGACGCCTGACCAAAAACGCCCATCTTCTTCGCATAACCTTTGAAATAGAGAGGCAACAGCGCATAGGTTGGCAAAACTTGTGGAGCTCATCGGTGCTCAATCTGAGTCTGAGTGAGTCCGGGTGATTCGACTCATTAGTGGGTTCACCGACCTATGTACTGGCAGATGCAAAAGGAGAGGAGAAATTTTTCGGGAGTCATACGCTGGGATTTCCGTAAGACTTATAACTACCTGATGCATGTGTAGTACACGTAGGTTTCGTTTAGGTACCACAGAGATGTGGTTATAAAAGGGAAAATAGGAGAAAAGTGAGCCGCGTAACTGTCTGCATCTGGGTGCGACACCTCAAGAGTAGCTCACAAGGGATGGGGTGAGGAGGGATTAAAAGGATAGGATTAAAAGTTTAGAGAGAGAGAGATATGCACTGAGACAGCGAGCGAGGACATATCGAGGGATTGGAGAGATAGGAAAGATGGAAACATGGTCACAGGAGTCCGAGGACAGGGCACCACTTGCGAGAGCTCTTGTCGGCATCAGCAGATGGCGTAGAGCAAGTCCAGTAGGTCAGAGCTACACTGTCGTCGGAGATCGGCGTCAGGAGATGACGTAGGGCCAGCCCAGTCGGCCAGAGCTACGCGGACGTCGGAGATTGCGAGGGCACAGCTGGTCGGCACAGAATCCAGCGAGCGAGACAAAACCTCCACTTACGTAATAAAGTATTCTTCCAACTTGAAAAAGAAATAGATTCAAAGTTTATAACCACCCGCATTGGGGTTTTAAAACCCACGGCAAAGTTGCTGATTCTAATCCCAGCCGCACTGGGTGCATTCTAATCGAAGTGGGATGATGAAATTTGTTGAAAGGGTCGTTCCTGAAGGTCAACGTGTTCTGTACGTAGATGTTATAACTTTATTGCATGAGAGAGGAGACAGGGATTTCCTTTTTGAGGCCATGTATTTCACCTGGGAATACTGCCTTTCGTAATGCCAGCGCGCGCGAGAGAGAAACACGAGCCCAGTCGCTACGTGATGGGAAAGACATGCACGATGCCCTTGAAACCTCTTTCTCTACCAAACATAACGACAGAAGAAATTTATAGTAATTAAGTCGATGACAGTGAAACACCACATAGAAATTCAAGAACAATATAAGTATATCAGTATGTCAATATCAAGCTAAACGCTTATGCAACTCAACACTTCAGTGCAAGAAACCGACCCATTGCTCTAACGCCATACGTATTATTGCTGCGATGTTTACGAGTGTTTGAGTATGTCCTACTTCGAAAGAGCACTATCACTCAGGATGGGGTATATTGATATTTTATGTAAATATCCCAGCAGATGAAATTATGCAGAAAGGCAATGATGTGAAATATTGTTGAGTAGGCGTTGTAAAAGTGGCACATCAGTTTCCGAAATTTAGTGATTTTGCAGAAATAAAAAAAGTATGATAATAAATATAAAATCTGAATCTGCATTTACCCTGTTTTCATGCAATATTTGTAATGCATCAAGTAGTGTCAAAATCAGTGAAGAGGAGGCTCAACCAATCCTCTTTCTTATAACCATCTTCGCGTAACAATAGGGATGAACATAAACCGTTTGCTTTAAATCTCTTTCTTCTTCACTTTGCCCTGAAAGGAGATTATGTGGGGTGTTTTCTATGTTTCTTTCACGAGAAAAGAAACTACGAAAAAGTATGTCAGACTAGAAAAGCGAAACGTGAAGCATGTGACTTGAGAAACGTGAAGCTTCTGCTACGACTTTCGCCCCGCTATGATGGTCTAGTGGCTAAGGTACTCGGCTGCTGACCCGCAGGTCGCGGGATCGAATCCCGGCTGCGGCAGCTGCATTTCTTATGGAGGCGGAAGTGTTGTAGGTCCGTGTGCTCAGATTTGGGTGCACGTAAAAGAACCGCAGGTAGTCGAAATTTCCGGAGCCTTCCACTACGGCGTCTCTCATATTCACATGGTGCTTTTGGGATGGTAAACCTCACATATCAATCAATCGACTTTCGCCCAAAATAAAGAAAGAAAAAGCACGGCATATTACAGTTTGAAATGTGTCACGTAGTGGTAAAGTGTCGGAGTAACATAGGAACGCGTCAGTTCTTACCTGAAACGGCGAGATCTGAAGAGCAAATGCTGAAGGCTTTTCCTTTGTTGCTCGCTCCGCAATATGTCTGACTTGAGATCACAACCTCCACTTTTTGGCAAACGGTTTCGTTATCGAGTGGCACGAACAACGTTTCACCACATCCGTGAAACCCGCGCGAAAACGATAATTAGGTGCGCGTGGCGCAACTATATTGGCGTCCTTGGAGAAACCGGCACGCCGTGAATGACAGGGGATGGGCACTCGTTCTTTCCTTTTCCTTCATCGACTGCGTTCGCGCTGTCGGGCAGATAAAGAGCACGGGGGCTGACAGACTGGGCCGTCGTGAAGTGCATGAAGTGGGGTGTCTGGGGCCTGCGACAACGCCTAGCCGAGGGAGCACCCTTTATGTGCCTTCGTTCCGCACGTTGTTGCCGGCTTTTGAGCAAGAGGCAAGATAAGTAGGAAGACCGATGACGACATAAATGACGTGAGTCGCGCTCAGCCTTGCTTGCAGGCACCGTCGTTTGAAACCCACCGTTAGCTTTTGGCGCATCGTAAACATACAACAAAAGAGCAAACGAAAGGTCTCAGAAGGTCATAATTTAGTTTCCAGAGAAAAATAAATGAGAAAAAGAATAAAACAGTAGCGAAATGAAAGGCCGGAAGGAGCAAACCAGTTCAATGTTACCGGTATGGCCGCTTTATAGCAGCTGCCACGTGCCTTAATACAGAGGCATACTAGGCTTGCGCTTGCGTTGTAGCAGTGTACTTTATGTCATTGCGCCTGGTTACGAATTTCAATAAAGAAATGACAATTTAGAAAATGCAGTCGACGTCATATTAGCAGCTATGCGCTCTTAAAGGTATGCCTCGTTCAATTTTCAATGCCAAGCATTTCTTGTTGAGGTCAGTTTGACCACATTTTTCAATCAATCAATCAATCTATCTATCTATCTATCTATCTATCTATCTATCTATCTATCTATCTATCTATCTATCTATCTATCTATCTATCTATCTATCTATCTATCTGTCTGTCTGTCTGTCTGTCTGTCTGTCTGTCTGTCTGTCTGTCTGTCTGTCTGTCTGTCTGTCTGTCTGTCTGTCTGTCTGTCTGTCTGTCTGTCTGGCTGTCTGTCTGTCTGTCTGTCTGTCTGTCTGTCTGTCTGTCTGTTAAAGCCGCCCACGACTTTAAGCTCCCCTGGCCGTTTGGACAATTGTATCTGTACCAAAATTGGTATTGCATAACACGACTGTATGACGAGGATAAGTGACTAGTCATAACATAAAAATCATCACATTAGTGTCATAAGTGTCATGATTTACATGTCATGGTGTTGCTGCTCCTGCAGTGGATTCGTTCACATGATCTATCGCAAAGCTGGTATGGTATGACATGACCACATGGCGAAGATAAGTCACAGGCTCTTACCTGGAAACTACGACATGCGTGTCATGTATGAACATGACTACATGCCACGCTCATGATACGCTCGCGGTCATTTCGCTGGCGTCACATATACCAAATTTGGTATCACGTGACGTTAATGAATGATGAAGGTATATGACTGGTGCAAGCGTGATATTCATGACAGACTGGTCATGTAAGAAAATGACCACATGCCACGCTGATGATGCACTCGCAGTCGTTTTGCTAGCTTCATATTTAACAAATTTGGTATATGACTGGTGAAAACTTGATAATCATGACATGCGTGTGAGGACATGATTACGTGCCACGCTCATGTTGCGCTCGCCTTCGTTTCGCAGGCTTGACGTACACCATATTTGGTATTACGTGACGTGAATGAATGACGAAAGTACGTCATTGGTTCAAACATGATAAGCACGATATGTGTGTCATGTAGGAACATGAGTGCTTGCCATGCCCAAGATGCGCTTGCGGCCACTCGGCTAGCTTCGTATATACCAAATTTAGTATTATGGGACGTGAACGGACGACAAAGGTATATGACACGTCCAAAGATGATAATAATTACATGCGTGTCATGTAAACGATGACTGCATGCTACGCTCAAATAGTGTGCTCGCGGTCGCTTCCCTATAGCTTCGCATATACCAAATTTAGTATTTCGTAACGTGATCGGACGGCGAACACTAATTTCAGCTGCAAACATGATAATCATGACATGAAAGTCATGTACGGCATAATATATGTCCGCCTCGAAACATTGTGCTGATTTTATTGTGACAGTTCAACATTCCTCCTTACTTCGTGCTTCGTATATCATCGATTCCTACTGTACGTAAGATCTTCCAACTTTTTTCATTGCTATGATCACCTTGCTGATGTTTTTTTTATCAAACGATGCTTATTTCACCCCCTAGACTACAATTTTATCCTTCGTGTGTACCATCGTATCACATGTTGCTGCCTTGGTGCTGTCAGCGACATGATGCTCGATTTACAGCGTCCCATGCTCAAGCTGTTATCGTTGTCCAGCGTGATTGTATTCAGGAAAACACAGCTGCGGCTTTTACTTGCCTGATTCTCGCAATTAAATTGATCTCACTCGTCTCAATCACTCGTGTATCTGCAGCACGGATTCTAGCTGGGCTGGCTTGCTCTACTTTTTCTGACATTGGGCTGATGTTTGTTTGAAAGAACTTGAAAAAATATGACCGTGGTTTTTGAAGCAGTTTTCGAATTGACTAGATATTATTACTTGAGAAATTCGTAAATCGAAAACGGACGAAGCTTGCCCTGAACCACGAAAAGCGTGACACCGCGAAACAGGACGATTCTGAAGGCAGTTGCTTGAGGGTTGTTTACATAAGGCTTAGCGAGGTGAGGAAAGTTGTTTTTAAGTGGCTTCTAAGTCGTTGCTAGCCTTTAGCTAGGTGACTCTTGGTTGCCTCTACGTTGGTTCTCAAGGCAGAGAGGTTCAAGTTGAGCTACGGAAAGTCACAGCCATGACACGGATTTCTAACTCCAGAGACAGAATCTCGCGCTGAAGGCAACCGTTCGCACGTATCGTATACATCTAAATGTAGGTTGTCGATGACGTATTCTTTCAATCGCTTCGGGATCTTTCCACAGCCTTTCCCGTTTCTTAGAGCATCGGGCCAGTGCCTCATAGGGGGGAGGGGGGGGAGTTGAACTGAGTGGTTGCTTCGCCTATCACATTGGGCCACTAGTGAGAAGCCAGAATAATTTTCTGAGGCACACACCCGTTTATGACGGTGATAGTTTCCTGACAGGCCACACAAAGTTTTGTGGCATTCACCCGTTTTTTGGGATAACTGTTGCTTTCCTCACTTTAGATTGACCACTAGTCACTATAGCGGGAGGTACCCAAGTACCCAATTTGTGTGGCACATAGCTGATATGCCAGACAGGTGAGGCCGCAGAAATTAGGGCTACTTTAAACGGCTTCGCTGTTTAACGGTCACACGTTACCGCGTCACCTTTTTATAGTTCTCACCTTGTTATTGTAAGTACTTGACGAATTCTGTCAAGCCAGACATTACTGTTGTCACCGTGGTCACTTTACATGAGGCTTATGTACGTTGATGACGATGACAAAAAATAGGTTGATGTAATAAATAGTTTTTGTAGACTATAAGTACGAATATCTTAAGTTACTTTCACTTACTTGCTTTTTTGTTTTCGTGTTTCTTTAGTAATGTCAGATCAGTTCTCATGAATTGATAAAATGAATGAAAAAGCACAAAACGCATGATCTGGGGTCCCTCGAAACAAGACTCATGCGAAGCT
Source organism: Rhipicephalus microplus (assembly GCF_013339725.1). NCBI lineage: Eukaryota > Metazoa > Arthropoda > Arachnida > Ixodida > Ixodidae > Rhipicephalus > Rhipicephalus microplus. The sequence goes on along the minus strand of NC_051166.1, from coordinate 132,382,681 downwards.
AAGCCTTGAAACCAGAGACTCAACATAATCATACGTATACGATTCTCTGTGCGATGCAACAACAACAACAAAAAAAAACCACCCGTAATTTTAGTGGAGCTCGTAAAGGCTATTTTGTTAATTTCAGAGGAGCTTGTTAAAGCTTTCCTGTTTAATAAAAAAAGAACTTCAAGTTTTGTCGCATTGGTGACCGAAGCAATGAATTCGATATCAACAAATGCAAGGTTTTACGAAGTAAGCCTAGCAGTAAACTCCATAAGGATTCCAATGTGGCTTAAAACATGGCTTGAGCGAAGTGGTTTTCGTGTTCTCACTTCAAGCTAAGTAAGCGCATACAAGACACAGCACGTGCTAAGGTATCAGCCATCTACGGCTCTGTTCAGACAGAAGGCCCTTTTCTTCAGTGCATCTCCTTCGCCCTCTCAGCATCCTTTCCTACTCCGTTGCGTTGCCGGACGGAGACGGACGTCAGTTCATATCTGCTTGAGCTGCAGTGCCGTTGCCCCGCCGCGGTGGTCTAGTGGCTAAGGTACACGGCTGCTGACCCGCATGGCGCGGGTTCGAATCCCGGCTGTGGCGGCTGCATTTCCGATGGAGGCGGAAATGTTGTAGGCCCGTGTGCTCAGATTTGGGCGCACGTTAAAGAACCCCAGGTGGTCGAAATTTCCGGAGCCCTCCACTACGGCGTCTCTCATAATCATGAAGTGGTTTTGGGACGTTAAACACCACATATCAATCAGCTGCAGTGCCCGTCTGCATGCTTCACAAACTTTCACTCACACGTAAAACGTACGACGCACTTGGCGATGTTATCAATTTAAGCTTCATGCGGAACTTCGGAAATGACGGTGGTGGTGGCGGCGACGTTGATAAACTTACCGATGGTTACTCCGCCGTCTATCGAGAATTCCGGGATAAGGATACGTTGGGTTTTACCTTACAAGACCACGATATTATAATGAAAGACGCGGTGTTGGAGGACTACGGCAACGTGGCCCACCGGATGTTCTTAACGGGCACTGGCATCGCACAATACAGGGCGACGACCTCTACCATTCCGCCTCCATTGAAATCGTACCGCCGCGACTGGGGTCGAACCCACAACCTTTGGGTCAGCAGCCGATTACCCTAGCCTCTGATACACCGACGCAGACAGTGCGGCTGCTTAGTAGGTGTTTTGACGTTGCGATAATTTGAGCAAGTGCGAATTCATTAAGGCGACGCGGCATGGCATGAATGGTCGGATTGTGGGAAGCCAGGGCTGCTCAGGTGGTGCACCTACCCTTCCTCCATTCACGCCTAATATTTTCACAATGTGTTGCCCTCTTCGAGATCTCGAAGTAGCGCCCTCTCGCGTGTGACGTCACTTTGTGGACTCCGATCCCAACCATGCTGCAGCAGCCGCTGCTCCTGTGCGCGGGTCGTCTGTTTCAGGCGGTAACTTTGTCAAAAGTCGAACGAACAGCTTCAAGGGAGTCAGCTAACGCCCACAACGAATGTTTTCGAGTGCAACTATGAATTTGTTTCAGTTGCAACCCAATCGACAGGGCCAAGAAAACCTCCCAGGTGGCCGATAAGTGGGCCGACCGCATTGCTGGTAAGAAAGTGAAACCATGTGCGAGTGTTCTCGCTTGTCGTTCGCAGCTTCCATCGAGCGATACTGATTAGTTCCAGTGCTTCGGAATTTCAATCAACGTGCCTTTCTCCGGCATCTACAAGCATGTAGATACAGCAAGCGGAACGTCACGATGTATAATCGATGGCGTGGTGTTGTACAACGCAGGCCATGTAGTTGAATGTGCGCAGCCGGTGCCGTTCATGTAGATCGCATAACTGTCCTGGCTCTGGTCCTGAAAACACGTGGACTCGCGAACCCGCCACACAATCTCCCAGTGGCGATCGAGTGCTGAGTGATATTGAAGTACTTCTCTGTGCCTCGGTGTGCTTCGTCCGCCCGTTAGAAGGACATTTACAACAATCTTAAAGAGGAGAGCATGCCTGCCCTTTTCCTAAGGATATTCGTTTCTGCAGTGCAATGATAATGACAGTGAACACGAGAATATGTGTGTGAACCGCTGATTTCTTCCATTGTGGCATTTGTAAACAACACCTGAGATAATTACTGCAGAGCAGCTGTTTAAATTTCTGCTTTGGCAATCAACTGACCATTCATGGCACGCACTAGAAATTCAAAGCAGCATCAAATTACCAAGTTTGAGATAATCATGTTTGGATTGCAGTTAAGGGCATCGGCTGGGCGCAAGCCCTTGTATCACAGTAAGAGAGGTCTTGAGGAGTATGTGCTAGTGTGACTCGAGAAGGGGGCAAGTTCCTCCTTAATGCACCCCCTGGTTGACGCAAATGACTGTAGTTTGTCTCAGTAATGTTTGTTCAATGATAACTACATCATGAAGTAGTTCATATTAATACCACATAGGGTCGTCACTTGGTCATCAGAATATAACGAATAGCTATCACTGATTGTATATACCATGCGCAGGGCCGCAAAGAGTATATGTGATTATCATTAGTGAATGTGACTGTATGTGACTATCATTAGTGATTGCTGTCGCTTAACAGCGACAGCAGATTACGCTTATGAATTTATGGTAAGCAGTGCGCTAGGCGCGCGCTTGTCTTGATCAGTAAACTACGTAAACCAACCAACTAAAGCTGTAGTCTCAGATGTCCTGTGCCACTCAGGTGCGCTCACGAGGCGCGCTTACACGAGGTGATTTAGAGGCCGCGTCATCGGCTCCTGGCCTAAAGGCCATCGTGGTAGGTTCTTGGATGGCACCTCACCTGGTGTAAGCTTCCAACGCCTGTAGCCTGCGCGCAATGAATGGCTGAAGTACTGGCACGGCGCTGAAACATGGTTGCATGCTTACCGGAAAGTGCAGCATAGGGCGCGTATAGCTAAAGTCACTGTCAGCGAAGTGATTGACGCACACGGTGGATGAAGACGTGGGGTGCTTTCCTTCTCCGAGTTTGACTATCCACTTCTCCCTCAGCTTCGGGTCCTTAGGGTAAATGTGAAAGCTAATGACCTTTTCAAGGGTGGGTGATCATGTACAGAAGCACAGAGGAGTACTCCAGTATTCCACCATTGCGCAGCACTCACCGCAGAGACACGGGGTGCAGTTTAAAAAAAAACAAATGCTGTGCTTTTAAAATGAGCGTTAAAAGTGGGCACCCGCGGTTGTAAGAACACCGTCGGTGGCCACCACACATGCGATCATCAATTGAATTGCGTCTTTGCCGAGTTTTACCACGGTGGTTTTTTTTTACAAGGCGCCACGCCTCGAAAGCGCGCGAATCCTCGAACTGACCTCATACAAGCGTGGTTCGCAGCATCACCATCGGTCACACACCAGGCTACGCTAGTAGGACAGAGCTGGCACAAGGCGTACTATAGCAGCAAGTTTTAACGTGCCCTCGTACTCGTCACGCGTGCTGAAACGCACGGTGAACGCCGTGTGGCGCTGCCCGATGTGCCTCGTGCTGTTTATACTCTATAACGCGCAAGACATGTGAAAAATTGGACACTTCTCTGAAAGCGGTAACGCAGCGGGCAAGCAACAATGCCAGCGATTAGTCTCACTTTGGTTTCAGTGATGTGGTGTGCGTGGTCGAATACTTTCGTGCGACTGTAGTCGAGAAAACGGAGGCTGTCCGATGTGAAGTACGTCTAGACGGAAAAGCAAGTGCGACCTTCCGACGTAGTTGCAAGCATTGTACGGCGTAAACTTACAGGTAGGTGCGTTAAAATAGCGCTTGCGAAGCTCTACGAAGTAGCAGTTTGCTCGTCATGTGCCCGCTTTGCAGTAAAATTATCAGTTTCTCAGGCAGCACTGAGGCAGCATTTGGCCCAGTCAGAGCTGTTTTGAGCGAGAACATCCCATTCACGTAGTTGGTAGTCGAAGCTCTTCCACTATATAATACAGAAGCTGTTTCGCTATGCGTTCTCCTTCATGTTGTGTTCAACGAATGTCGAAGGCAACCTTCACATGAAACGCCGGTGTAAAGTAGACATCAGTGGTGTTAGCGAAAATGCTAACATGTCGCAGCGGTCATGCTTTAACGAAGTCGACTCGCCTTTATCTGCAGACCGTTCGCAAGCTTGCGGTCGGCTGTAGTCTATAAGCCTGATAGTTTAAAGAATGCCTTTGAACAACCTGGTGGTAATTGTCTTTGCGGTGGTGCTGTGGTTGACACACACAAAGTGGTTCTAAGAGAGAAAAGAGAAAAGTGAGCCCCGTAACTGTCTGCATCTGGGTGCGACACCTCAACAGTAGCTCACAAGGGATAAGGTGAGGAGGGATTAAAAAAAAGGATTAAAAGTTTAGAGAGAGAGAGATATACACTAGGACAGCGAGCGAGGACATATCCAGGGATAGGAAAGATGGAAAAATGGTCACAGGAGTCCGAGGACGGGGCACCATTTGCGAGAGCTCTTGTCGGCGTCAGCAGATGGCGTAAAGCAAGTCAAGTAGGTCAGAGCTACACTTTCGTCGAAGATCCGCGTCAGGACATGACGTAGGGCCAGCTCAGTCGGCCAGAGCTACGCTGACGTCAGAGATTGCGAGGGCCCAACCTGTCGGCACAGAATCCAACGAGCCAGACAATACCTCCGCTTACGTAATAAAGTATACTTCCAACTTCGAAAAGAAATAGATTCAAAGTTTATAAACACCCGCATTGGGGTATTAAAACCCACGGCAATGTTGCTGATTCAAATCCCAGCCGCACTGGGTGCATTCTGATCAAAGTGGGAACATGAAATCTGTTGAAAGTGTCGTCCCTGAAGGTCAACGTAGAAATTTGTGAAGAAATTTGTAGTAATTAGATCGATGACAGTGAAACAACACATAGAAATTCATGAACAATATAAGTATATCAGTATGTCAATATCAAGCTAAACACTTATGCAACTCAACACTTCAGTGCAAGAAACGGACCCATCGCTCTTTACGCCATACGTATTATTGCTGCGATGTTTACGAGTGTTTGAGTAGGTCCTACTTCTAAAGAGCACTATCAATCAGGATGGGGTATATTGATATTTTATGTAAATATCCCAGCGGATGAAATTTTGCAGAAAGGCGATGATGTGAATTATTGTTTAGTAGGCATTGTAAATGTGGCACATAAGTTTCCGAAATTTAGTGATTTTGCAGAAATAAAAAAGTATGATAAGATAAATATAAAATCTGAAACTGCAATTACCCTGTTTTAATGAAATATTTGTAATGCATCAAGTAGTGTCAAAATCAGTGAAGAGGAAGCTAACCAATCTTATTTCTTATAACCGTCTTCGCGTAGTAATAGGGCTGAACCTAAACAATTTGCTTTAAATCTCTTTCTACTTCACTTTGCCCTGAAAGGAGATTATGTGGGGTGTTTTCTATGTTGCTTTCACGAAAAAAGAAACTACGAAAAAGTATCTCAGACTATAAAAGCGAAACGTGAAGCATGTGACTTGAGAAACGTGAAGCTTCTGCCACGACTTTCGCCCCGCCATGATGGTCTAGTGGCTAAGGTACTCGGCTGCTGACCCGCAGGTCGCGGGATCGAATCCCGGCTGCAGCAGCTGCATTTGTTATGGAGGCGGAAGTGTTGTAGGCCCGTGTGCTCAGATTTGGCTGCACGTGAAAAAACCGCAGGTGGTCGAAATTTCCGGAGCCTTTCACTACGGCGTCTCTCATATTGGGACGTTAAACCTCACATATAAATCAATCAACGACTTTCGCCCAAAATAAAGAAAGAAAAAGCACGGCATATTACAGTTTGATATGTGTCCCGTAGTGGTAAAGTGTCGGAGTAACATAGGAACGCGTCAGTTCTTACCTGAAACGGCGAGATCTGAAGAGCAGATGCTGAAGGATTTTCCTTTGTTGCTCACTCCACAATATGTCTGACTTGAGCACACAACCTCTACTTTTTGGAAAACGGCTTTGTTTTCGAGTGGCACGAACAACGTTTCACCACATCAGCGAAACCCGCACGAAAACGATAATCACGTGCGCGTGGCGGAATTATATTGGCGTCCTTGGGGAAACCGGCACGCAGTGAATGACGGGGGAAGGGCACTCGTTCTTTTCTTTCTCTTCATCGACTGCGTTCGCTCTGTCGGGCAGATAAAGAGCACGGGGGCTGACTTACTGGGTCATCGCGAAGTGCATGAAATGGGGTGTCTGGGGCCTGCGACAACGCTTAGCCGAGGGGGACCTTTTGCGTGCCTTTGTTCCGCACGTTGTCGCTGGCTGCTGAGCAAGGGCCAAGATAAGTAGGAAGACCGATGACGACATAAATGATGTGAGTCGCGCTCGGCTTTGCTTGCAGGCACCGTCGTTTGAAACCCACCGTTCACTTTTGGCGCATAGTAAATATACAACAAAAGAGCAAACAAAAGGTCGCAGAAGGTCGTAGTTTAGTTTCCTGAGAAAAATGAAACGAAAGAAAGAATAAAACAGTGGCGAAATGAAAGGCCGGGAGGAGCAAACCAGTTCAATGTTACCGGTATGGCCGCTTTATTGCGGCTGCAACGTGCCTTAATACAGAAGCATACTAGGCTTGCGCTTGCGTTGTAGCAGTGTACTTGATGTCGTTGCGCCTGGTTACGAATGTCAATAAAGAAATGACAATTTAGAAAATGCAGTCGACGTCATACTAGCAGCTATGCCCTCCTAAAGGTATGCCTCGTTCAATTTTGAATGCCAAGCATTTCTGTTCTAGGTCAGTTTGACCACATCTATCTATCTATCTATCTATCTATCTATCTATCTATCTATCTATCTATCTATCTATCTATCTATCTATCTATCTATCTATCTATCTATCTATCTATCTATCTATCTATCCTCCTACGTGTTTTAGCTCTCCTGGCCGTTTGGATTATGGCATCGATACCGAAATTGGTATGGTATAACATGACTGTTTGGCGAGCATCGGTCATTACTCATGACTTGAAAGTCATGACATGTATGGTTTCGTTCACATGACAAGTTGCAAAACTGGTATGTTGTGACACGACTGCCTGGCGAACACAAGCGACTGACGCGAACATGAAAAACATGAAAATCATGACATGCGTGTCATGTAACAACTTGACTACATTCCGCACTCATGATGCGCTCGCGGCCGTTCCACTAGCTTCGCATATACCAAACTTGGTATTAGAGGACGTGAATGAGTGTGGACCGTATGTGACTGGTACAACCATGTAATCACTAGATGCGTCATGTAACAACATGACTACATGCTACGTTCGTGATGCTCTCGCGGCCGTTTTGCTAGCTTCACATGTATTAAATTCAGTATTACGTGACGCGAATGGACGACATGGGTAAATGGCACAGACATGCAAGATAATCATGACATGTGCGTCATGTAACGACATGACTACTTGCCACACTCATGATGCGCTCGCGACCGTTTCGCTAGCTTCCCATATGCTCAATTCGGTATTACGTCTCGTGAATGGATGGCGAAGGTATTTGACTGGTCAAACGTGATAAACATGAGATGCGTGTCATGTCAGAACATGACTACATGTTACGCCTATAGCACGCTAGTGGCCGTTTTGCTAGATCAACATATACCAAATTTGATATTACGTGACGTGAATAGACAACGAAGGAGAATGACATGTCCAAACATGATAATCATGTCATGCGTGTCATGTAAACTTGACTACCTGCCACGCTCATAGCACGCTCGGTGCCGTTTCGCTAACTTCTCATATACCCAATTTGGTATCAGGTGACGTGAACAGATTCCGTTAGTGAATGGCACATCCAAACATAATAATGATGACACGGAAGTCATGTACGGCATCATTTACCTCCACCTCGAAACGTTGTGCTGATTTTAAAGTGACATATCAACCTTCCTCATTTGTGTTTTGCATATAATCGATTCCCACTCTACGTGGGATCTGCCAATTTTCTTTTCTCTATGAGTGCTTGTTCCCTCCACACATAGTCACGATTGAGAGATGATTGGGAGATGATTTAGACTACAACCAAACGTTTTGAAGAAACCCGACGTTTTGAAACCGACTTGGTTCCTTCTTCAGGGGTGACTGCGGAGGCTACGTAGCAGCGGCGTCTTCAGAGCACTCGTGGGGCAGATAATGACCCCCCCCCCCTCTTTCTCTCTCGTTTTGCCGTGCAGCGCAGTCCATGAGTATACACTGGGGGAAGGTTTCAATCGCAACTTCTATAACTGCGCATAGTGATGTCGCTCGCAGTAGCTTCTGAAGTGCTTTTCGCCCGAGGTTTCAAAACCTATTTGAATAGACTTTGCATACTATTCTTACGTGGCTAGCTGACAACGCAGGGAGCGATTCACACTAGGCGCGCTAAAACTCGCTCGCTGGATTCCGTGCCGACCGGTTGTGCCCTCGCGATCTCCGACGTCAGCGTAGCTCTGGCCGACTGGGCTGGACTACGTCATCTCCTGGTGCCGACCTTCGATGACAGCGCAACTCTGACCTACCAGACTTGTCCTACACCATCTCCTGACGACGACAAGAGCTCTCGCAAGTTGGTGCCCCGTCCTCGGACTCCTGGGACCGTGTCTCCATCTTTCCTATCTCTCCTATCCCCTCGATATGTCCTCGCTCGCAGGCCTAGCGCATTTTTCTCTCTCTCTTTATTCCTATTCTTTTAATCCCTCCTCACCCCCATCCCTTGTTAGCTACTGTTGAGGTGTCGCTCCCTGAAGCAGACAGTTACGGGCCTAACTTTTATTTTCCTTTCTCTCTTAGAACCACTAAAAGAGCCAGTGGTCACCAGGCAGCGACTCCGCTCGATCTCGGGGCATCATCATCATCATCATCATCATCATCAGCCTGACTACGTCCACTGCAGGACAAAGGCCTCTCCCATGTTCCGCCAGTTAACCTGGTCCTGTGCTTGCTGCTGCCAATTTATACTCGCAAACTTCTTAATCTCATCTGCCCACCTAACCTTCTGTCTCCCCCTAACCCGCCTGCCTTCTCTGGAAATCCAGTTAGTTACCCTTAACGATCAGTGGTTATCCTGTCTACACGCTACAAGCCCAGCCCATGTCCATTTCTTCTTCTTGATTTCAGCTATGATATCCTTAACCCCCGTTTGTTCCCTAATCCACTCTGCTCTCTTCTTGTCTTTTAAGTTTACACCTACCATTTTTCTTTCCATTGCTCGCTGCGTCGTCCTCAATTTAAGATGAACCCTCTTTGTAAGTCTCCTAGATTCTGCTCCGTAGCTAAGTACCGGCAAGGTACAGCTGTTATATACCTTTCTCTTGAGGGATAGTGGCAGTTTACCTATCATAATTTGAGAGTGCTTGCCAAACGAGCTCCACCCCATTCTTATTCTTCTAGTTACTTCAATCTCGTGGTTCGGCTCCGCGGTTATGACCTGCCCTAAGCAGACATAGTCTTTTAACACTTGAAGTGCACTATTACCTATCTCGAAGCGCTGCTTTTTTCCGAGGTTGTTGTACATTACTTTCGTTTTCTGCAGATTTATTTTAAGACCCGCCTTTCTGCTCTCCTTGTCTAACTCCGTAATCATGAGTTGCCATTCGTCCCTTGAGTTACTCAGCAACGCAATGTCATTGGCGAAGCGCAGGTTAAATAGGTACTCTCCATTAACTCTTATCCCTAACTGTTCCCATACTAGGCTTCTGAAAAGCTCCTGTAAGCACGCGGTAAATAGCATTGGGGAGATTGTGTCCACCTGCCTTTCACCCTTCTTGATTGGTATTCTGTTGCTTTCTTTATAAAGCACCATGGTAGCAGTTGATCCCCTGTATATTTATTCCAGGATGCTTATATATACTTCATCGACGCCCTGATTCCGCAATGTCTGCATGACGGCTGATATTTCTACTGAATCAAACACCTTCTCGTAATCTATGAAGGCTATGTATAGTGGTTGGTTATATTCTGAGCATTTCTCTATTACCTGATTGATAGTATGAATGTGGTCGATTGTTGAGTAGCCTGTTCAAAATCCTGCTTGTTCCTTTGGTTGATTGAATTCTAATGTTTTCTTTACTCTGTTAGCAATTACCTTTCTAAATAGCTTGTATACTACAGAGAGCAAACTAATCGGCCTGTAATTCTTCAAGTCCTTGTCATCTCCTTTTTTATGTATTAAGATGATGTTATCGTTATTCCAAGACTCTGGTACTCTTCCTGTCTGGAGACACCTCGTAAACAGGGTGGCTAGTTTTTCTAAAACAATCTGTCCTCCATCTTTCAGCAGATCTGATGTTACCTGATCCTCACCAGCAGCTTTGCCTCTTTGCATGCTCTCCAAAGCTTTTCTGACTTCTTCTATCATTACTGGTGGGGTGTCATCTGGGTTATTGCTAGTTCTTATAGTATGAAAGTCGTGGTTGTCCCTGCTACTGTACAGATCTCTGTAAAACTCCTCCGCCATTTTAACTATCCTATCCATATTGGTAGTTATTTTGCCCTCTTTGTCCCTTAGTGCATAAATCCGATTTTTGCCTATCCCAAGTTTCCTCTTCACTGCTTCGACGCTTCCTCCGTTTTTCAGAGCGTGTTCAATTCTCTCCATGTTATACCTTCTTACATCGAATACCTTACGCCTATAATCAACTTCGAAAGCTCAGCCAGTTCTATTTTGTCTGTTGTACTTGAGACTTTCATGATTTGGCACTTCTTAATGAGATTCTTCGTTTCCTGGGAAAGCTTGCCAGTGTCCTGTCTAACTACTCTGCCTCCAACTTCCACTGCACACTCCGTAATGATACTCGTCAGATTATTATTCATCGTATTTATGCTAAGGTTGGTTTTCTCACTAAGAGCCGAGTACCTGTTCTGAAGCGAGACTCTGAATTCCTGTACTTTCCCTCTCAGTGCTAGGTCATTGATTGGCTTCTTGCGCATTAGTTTCTGTCGTTCCTTTCTGAAGTCCAGGCGAATTAGAGACCGTACCATTCTATGGGCACTGCATCGTACCTTGCCAACCACTTCCACATCCTGCACGATGCCTGGGTGTGCACTCGTGATAAAGTCTATTTCGTTCTTATTTTCGCCATTAGGGCTCCTCCATGTCCACTTGCGGTTTCCTCGTTTTCGGTAGAAGGTATTTAAAATGCGTAAATTATTGCGTTCTGCGAAGTCTACTGGTAGCTCTCTACTGGCATTTCTAGTACCGATGCCATAATCTCCTACTGCCTGGTCTCCAGCCTGCTTCTTCCCTGTCTTTGCATTAAAGTCTCCCATCAGTATTGTATACTGTGTTTTTACCTTACTCATTGCCGATTCCACATCTTCATAGAAGCTTTCAACTGAAGCGTCATCATGGCTGGATGTACGCGCGTAGGCCTGTACCACCTTCACCTTGTATTTCTTTTTCAGTTTAATTACCATACCTACCACCTTTTCATTAATGCTATAGTATTCCTCTTTGTTGCCATCTATGTTTCTGTGAATTAGGAACCCCACTCCCAGTTTTCTTCTGTCAGCCAAGCCCCGATAGCAAAGGACGTGCACATTCTGTAGCACCGTATAGGCCTCACCTGTCCTCCTAACCTCACTGAGCCCTATTATATCCCATTTAACACCCTCTAGCTCCTCGAATAGTACAGCTAGACTTCCCTCGCTTGATAAGGTTCTAGAGTTAAACGTGTCCAAGTTCAGGTTCCAATGGCGGCCTGTCCCGGATCTAGAGATTCTTAACACCCTCGGCTGCGTTGCAGATCTGACCACCGCCATGGTCAGTTGCTTCGCAGCTGCTGGGAGTGAGGTCCGTGAGTTATTTGACGTTTGCATGTGGGAGGTAGCGGCCAGATACTGCACCAGGGTGGCCAATTCTTCTCTGGTGAGGGAGTGCGTTCCCGGCGGTGGTTACCGGTGAGGCCGCACCCCAGGCCTCGTAATGCAGTTCCATCACCATGCGGATTTTTTTTTTGATCTGGTTGGGAACTGCGCGGCACCGGGATTTGAACCATGGACCTTTTGCATGCGAGGCGGATGCTCTAATCACTACGCTATCGCTGTTGATTTAGCACTATCATTGCATAGTGCTAAAACATACGAGGTTTTTTTAATGTACACAGGTGCTTGTTACAATTGTTGTTTACAAAAATTATTAGCTAATAACCGAAAATAAGCAGCTCACTCATATATATTACTACATTATATATTAGGTACGCATATATTCACTTTGTGCTGTGGGCGAGAGCTATTCAAAAACTTACAGTGTGCTTCAGTGAGCCATGGCACAGCCTAGATTGGACACTTGCTTAATTTTTACATGACAGTAAAATAGTAAATAATCTGCCATGAGAATTTGGTAGTTGTGGTATTTCTCACTTCATTTTCAATTTTCAGTGAAAATGCTGTCATCCCTCATTAGAGTGCATAAGTTTTTGGCATGTACAGAATTAGTTGTGTGCTTCTCGGATAACACACACTTTCATCCTAGAGGATAACACACACTTTTATCCTCGGGGCGAAGAGACGAATTCCACCAGGTATGCGCCAGAAAATGCAGCGGTGCAGTCGTCGAGTGTTTAGTTTCGCGAGATAGGCCAAAGCCACTGTGCCTACCGCAGTTGCTGCTGTGCTTTTGCATGCGCGTGCGCTGTTTTGCGCAGTGCAAATAACAAAAAATCGGTGTACCATCTACCTACCACAGTTATTTGCGCGGGAAGACGCAAGAAAAATGAAATATTTTGTTAATTCGCTGTTCATGACGATCATCGCAACAAATCAGCCGCTGCTGCAACGCGCAAAAACTTGACTTCGACGACGGCTCATCTTTAATGTCTTTGAGCAGCTTATCCAGCAAAAATGATTAGCTTTGTCAAGTGTTTTTTATTGTGATATGCGATGTGGCATTTTAAATTTCTTTTCCCATAAGCCTTCTGAGGAACCACAAGAAACTAGGTTACTTTAAAGTACGTTAACGTTATGATTGGAATTGTTATATAGAGAAAATTCTTCAAGGTTGCTATTGTGCATAGATATAGCCGGATAATTTTTAGACGCGTCAAAGATTTTCGTCGTACTCCAGTGAAATTGGTCATGTAGCTGTTTCTTTCTGCGCGGGCGTTTTTCATCAAAGCAGCAGCGAACCAAAACATGACATCGACAAAAGCTTTTCCTAATTGTATGCGGCTGCGATGACACACCTGACGCAAGTGTGTCCAGTAGGGCTCTTCTGGCTGCGGTGCACTTCACAATATTTTATGTTGGCCAGAATTCACAGGAAATTAGCATGTAAGAAACTTGCCGAGTCTGTTTAGTCTGTTTACGGGCTGTATACGCGTTTCGTGGTCTCGACTTGGGCGTACGAAGGGAGCTGTGAACTTAACATGTACGCAACCACATTGTGCATATTATGTAGCTGAAGCATTATCGCGAGCGTATCACGACCGAAAATGTCACCGAGATCGCCTTTGTCATTTAACTGAATAACTTTTCCGAAACATTTGTTATATGTGATGATTTATCTTAACAACTCCTAACTATGTATTTTTACTCCATGCATTTTCATATTATACACACACAACTTTTGTTGAACTGGGTTGTTCGTCCTTGCATTAGTTAACGGTCTAGAATGCACAGGTGTGACCTAGCCTGCCGCAACGGCGATGACATTGCACAAGTGAGTCACATTTCTACCGTTAAGATACTTCATGTATTGGTGAGGTTCCGAAAGCTAGAGGTACAGGTCAATATGGCTTTCATTTCAGAAGGCGTTGCGGCAAAGTGGCCATGCGAATTCTCGAAGCAGCGAGGCGACGATTGCGTGAACCTGTTCAGACTGCATGCCTCCTTCGGCTGGCCGCACGGCAGAACAGGCGGGCATTTCGCGCTTTTGCGCATATGTTGCTGTCACGTGGCAATGCTTCTCCCAAAAGTACGCCACCGTGCCTCCCCCGCGTGGCGTTCTTTTTGGCTGCGGCAAAGCAACGAGCTTCGGTGGGTGACCAAAAATTTGCCGGGGAGCGATCGGCCTTGCCGCCTGTATTTCCTCCCACTTTCGCCGCCTAAAGAGAAGGCTTTCCCTGCTTTCCGCATTGCCACCTCGCCGCTTTGGCCGCCCCGATTTTGGTGTGAACGATCCTTTACTCCATCGATGGCTCCTACCGCTTTTTTACAAACATGGAATAGCACCATAGAGTTCGTGTACACAATGTCCCTTCAACCGACGCACGTGTTCTGTTCCCAAGCGTCGCAGGTCAACCCACTTTGTCGTGCTCTTGCGTGAGGGACAATCGTCGCTCTGTCACAAGAAGCGCGCGCAGGCACGAGGCATTGCAGGCGCTATAGCACAGCGTATGCAATGTCTCGTTCCTTTTCCTCGTTCACTCTATCGGCTACGCTGATAACGGCGACGCCGCAGGAACGGGAGCCATAGAGCTGTGCTCTACGATGCGCCTGGATTGTCCATATAATATCTCCATAAAAGTAGCTACAATACGTTATAATTTCGTGCACGAGCAAGCTCTCGCGTTTTTGTTCGACCGTATTTTAAATGCGTAGCACTGCAGGGGCACGGGTTGTCTTCCATCTGTGAATCTGGTTTGGCGCGATCATGCTCGCACTCAAGTGATCGATGCAGGCTTCAAACAAGGGTAGCAATGCTCGAAACTAGGTCGAAATAAACAAAAAGAACTAAAATGTTAAATATAACAGAAATAATCAAGAACAAACCCCAATAATTAGTTTAAAATTATTACAAACGTTTCGAAAAACTGCGGCTGACAGCCCCATCATGCAAGAGAGGGTGCCACCGCCTCGCCAAGTGCGGGATCATTCTTCCCACCGGTGCGTCTCCGATGCCTTCGTCACTAAATCTGAAGGAGGATACAACGAGACAGAACTCACTGCAGACTACATGTATGTGAACACGCGTAAGAAGCAGGAGATTGATAAAGCACCGCAAAAAGTATAGCGAACATGTCACGCACCAAATTCGCGAGTCTGGTTGTGCCGGAGAAACTATACTTGCTTACCTCATGTATCGGCGTTATCGACGGTTTGGTAAACGAAGCAGTGGCAGCTCTACGAACGGGAATCACGGGGCGCCCGTGCTAACCACTTCCTTTTCACAGTAGTGAAGCTGAAACTATCCCAGGCTTTACAACCACAGCAATCAGCAAGTAGTTGTTTTTAAATTGTTTGCTGGTTCATTTGCATCGTAGTGCTCTTTTCTACATTTGAAACCACAACTCGTAAGCCTCCCTAGCTCAAGCTTGCTCAGCGCTGTTCGTCGCTCCAGCAGAGGGAGACCAAACCTCTGGTCGCTCGGAGGAGTGGTCGCACTTGGTTGGTTTTTCCTTTGTGTGCAACTAAAACGTGCTCTTCGGGCTTCTTATCTTGCTAAGTTGGGCGCTCCGTCGTCACCCTGGAAAGCAGGCCCGCAATGCTGCTGCGTTGCGAACTGTCACAAAAATTTTAGAATCTCCAAGAGCCGAGAAATCCCCGTCAAGTTTTACCATTTCCAATGCAAAGTGAAGCAGAGGCACCGAGAGTGGATTATGGCAGTTCGCTGCACTAAGCCATGGTTTCGTGGTCTTGGCATCTTGAAGTATCTTTCGAACACAGTATAGTCAATTATTAACCGGGAGAAATGCAATGGCCGTGCTCGTAGGAAAGGAAGAGACGTGTGTTAACCGAAGCGATACAACAAATGAACAGCCGCTGCTACAAGTTTTAAGATGGCGCGTTGGCTTTCCGAATGTATCGTTCGTAAGGCGACAGCAGGTGATCACCTTAGCTTAATAAACTACATTTTGAATACTCTACCGTGAGTACAAGTGTTTTATTCAGATGATGGCGATACGTTTCCTATCGAGGCCCAATATAAACATAATTAGGCTGCATGTTCGCACTGAGCGTTTATATTGGCCTTACATGCAGCACGCCGGGATTGCTTTGCTAATAAAGAAAAAAAAAGCCGTGATTTCTTTGCAGGCGGAGGTGTGGCGTTGCTAAGATTGAGGTCGTGGGCTCGATTCTCGCATACGATAGCTGCACTTCGATGGGGGTTAAATACACGAGCACAAGCGTACTTGGATTTAGGTGCACTCTACACTCTAGTAAGTAACAAAGGAAGAGGGGCATCCAGGTTGCTCTTTTAGAAGAAAATAACCTGCCACAGCAAGTCCTCCATTTTAGGGGTAACTGCGGAGTTGTTCCGCCCTCTCGCGTTTACTCCTCAAGGAAGAAATAGTTATTTTTTGCAAAAGAATAGTAAGATTTTGGTCGATTTAACCAGACTTTTGAAGTGTGTGCCGGCATATGATTAGATGTAAAATCAATGTGCAAGCATCACATTCAGATATGACTTTCAGAAAACTTACGACAAACACACTGGATTCCGACTCATGCCCACTCTATCAGCATACGCGTACACTAACCACTACAGCACACCACGCTACGCCACTGTCTGGATGAAAACAGGTTTGCGTCGTTTGCGCACGACGGGGACATTTCTTCAGTTACTCCAAAAGCAGGGCGCTTCCCTCCAGAAGGAGAAAAGCACCCCTCCTTGCCATGCCGTAAAGAAAGTATTGCGCTCATGTTGACACCGGATCCTTCACTTTCGTCCGCAGAACAGCACGACCGTCATGCTCCGCCATTGACGTCACCTTGGCCAGTGAAGGGGACCGGTACGATTGGGCAGTGGAGCCTGACTCCTGGGGTTCAGACCACCTGCCGATCGTCATCTCACCTGTGGGCGGAAAGATCCCAAGGAGGAGGCTGTGTAGTACGATCGATTGGCGGGCTTTTCGAAGGCAGCTTCGAGACGTCCCAGAGGATCAGGATTTCCTGAATCTGGTAGCAGTGGCAGCGCAGGCGGCAACTATCCAGACCAGGGTGCCAGAGCACCACCCTGTGCCAGACCTCCATCACTTGAACTTACGGGCTGCGAGGCGCAGGGCTGAGAGAAGGTACCTAAAATCCCATGACCCAGCTCAACGTACACTCTTCAATCGTGTGGATGCGGTATGTCGGCGACATGCCAACCGTCGCAGGCGGCAAAGCTGGCAAGGCATCTGCCTCTCCCTGAGTCAGGCAAGAGGTGGCGCAAAAGCATGGCGACTTCTACGATCCCTCGTCACTGGACCAATGGTGCGGCAACCCGTCATTGCGGTGGCCATCTACTTAGGCATTAGTGAAAAAGAACTGGCAGAGCGACTGGCCGATCGCTTCACAGAACTCCCACCAGCCAATCCTTCAGCCCTCATCGCCACGCCTGCTCCCAAGCCACCGCAAGGTCATCACCCTGCCTGGACGGCCAGCCAGATCGCATCTCTGTGTCAGGACCCTATTTTCGAACACGAACTGAACGTTGCTCTAGCCAGAACCAAGCGCCGCAGTTCCCCTGGTGCCGACGGCATCACATACCAGATGCTGCGCAACCTGGATATGGCCTCACGACGACACCTGTTGAGGACTTTTAATGAAATATGGCAGAGCGGCAACCTACCTGAAGCCTGGCTGACCGCTGTTGTGGTGCCGATCCGGAAACCTCGCCGCCCTTGTGCCGCCATTACGTCCTACAGACCCGTTTCTCTCACCTCTGCTGCCTGCAAGCTCATGGAAGCCATAGCACTGGCACGCCTAAATTGGATTGCGGGGGCAAAGGATTTCCTACCAGAACAGCAGACGGGCTTCCGACGCCACCGATGCACAGCAGACTCGATCGCGGACGTCGTCTCTACCTTGGAGGAGGCCAAGCGCAACGGCGAAGTGGCCCTCCTCGTCCTGCTGGATGTACAGAGCGCTTTTGACAGCTTGCCTCACATAGCGATAGAGAGTGCTTTGGACACACTCGGCATCGTGAGCTGCCTACGTACCTTTATCAGTGCCTTTCTGGCAAAACGCACCCTCCGGGTTAGAGTACGACGCGCGCTCAGCGATCCACGGCCAGTGACAGCAGGCGTTCCACAAGGTTCCGTCCTGAGCCCCTTTCTGTTCAACCTGGTGCTAGCGGGGCTGCCGACCGCGATGCCCGCAGACAAGCGTTACCCCACGCAGTGCTCCTTGTACGCAGACGATGTGGCACTGTGGGTTAAGGGGCCTAGGCAAAACTTCACGGCCATAAGGCGTTCCCTGCAGCGCTCCTTGGATGCCGTCGTCTCTTTCTTCAAGGCAATCGGACTGAACGTTTCGCCCACGAAGACGGAGGCACTGCTGGTTCACCCCAGAGCCGCTGCGCGGAGGGCCGTCCGAAGGCTTGTGCTAGGTGACCGACCTATCCCGTGGAGCGATGCAGTGACGTACCTGGGGCTAAGGATCGACCACCGCCTTACCTGGATACCAGCCGTTAAGCTCGCCGTCCTCAAGGCCACCAGGGTCGAGACTGCCGTAAGCAAACTGCTCAGCAGGGGCCAAGGGTGCACCTCACGGCTGGCTCTAAGACTCTACGAAGGGGCTGCAACGACAGCGCAAACTTATGCACTGCCCTTGGTGCAGCTAGCGCCACACCGCAAGGAGCAACTGGAGCGGCAACATCGCATGGCAATTCGGCGCTTCATGGGACTTCCCCGTCAGTCACCCATAGCTGCAACCCTGGCGGAGGCCCAGACCTGGCCTCTGTCACTCTTGATGCTACGACAGGCGCTGCATCACGTGGATCGCCTTCACAGGGCCCTCGGGGGCGCTGCCCTCCTTCGGAGACTGCGGAGCCGACCAGCGTCACGGATGGCACAGATCTGCGCTCTCTATGAAGAGCTGGTCCCCGATCCCCCCAGTCCAATCCAACCCCCTCCACCACACCAGCAGCCTCTGGACGTACAATTAACTCTGGACAACCTCAGAAAAAGGCGCACACCGGCATGCGAGCTCCATCAGGCAGCCGTGGCGAAACTTCATGAAAGACTTAAGGGGCAGCTCCTGGTATTCACGGACGGGTCCGTTCGGGACAGCCCCCATTCGGCCGCGGCTGCCTGCGTCATACCATCGACTGGGACAACCATCCGCTGCCGACTTCCCTTTCACGCCAGCTCCACTGCAGCTGAATTGGCCGGCCTTCACTTGGCAGCCGACCACCTTGCTGCCACGTTACCCCAGTTGCCTGTGGCGATTCTGTGCGACTCCCGACCAGCCCTACAAGCGCTGCTCCAACCAGACCAAGCAGGCATAACTGTGGCGTTGCTGCACGCAAAACTGACCGCCATCAAAGAGAGTGGTGTGCGCCTGTCCCTCCACTGGCTTCCCTCGCACG
This sequence comes from Rhipicephalus microplus, assembly GCF_013339725.1. Taxonomy (NCBI): domain Eukaryota; kingdom Metazoa; phylum Arthropoda; class Arachnida; order Ixodida; family Ixodidae; genus Rhipicephalus; species Rhipicephalus microplus. Next base: position 132,363,470 of record NC_051166.1, on the reverse strand, counting down.
TTGGAATAGCTGGCAACGAGGAGGCTGACGCCGCCGCTAAGGCAGCACACCACTGCGACACGCCAGTCACTAAGGCGGTAACCCAGTCGGATTACTCACGGCAGCGACTGCGGAAGCTCTTACCAACGGCCCACCCTGACACACGGGTGGCAAGCGGCAAACCTCCACCATCCCTTCCGGAGACCGGCCTGGACAGATGCGAGCGGCGGTTGTTGCTTCGCCTGCGTACTGGCAGCGTCTGGCCTGCGGCACGCATGTATTCCGCGGGTCGCTCTTCATCGCCAGCGTGCCGAAGGTGCGGTGATGACGAAAACGCTGCAGCATATTGTTTGCTCCTGCCCTGACCTGGCCACTGAGCGTTGCGCACTGGTAAGCCGCTATCGTCTGCTTGGACTACCTGCCGAAACAATGGAAGACATACTTTTTCCCGCGCGCTCGAAGACGAAAGCCCTTCGAGCCTTCCTCGAGTTCTGTGCTTGCGCGGACCTCGCCGCCTTATAGACGGACTCTTTTCACTCGCACTACTGACTGTACTGACAAGACGTTCTCTTGCCATGACATTCACTTTTTCTTTCCTTCCTCTCTTCTTCCTATCATCTTTACTTCCCCTTCCCCGATCCCTAAAGGCGCTGAGCCGTGCCCCCGCGACGGGAGGCAGAAAATAGCGTCCTTTTTGTCTCTTCCTCTTCATTAATCTCTCTCTTTTGGGGGAGCAAAGCGCCCTTTTTGAGGTAACTGCGCAGTTACTCCGGAAAAATTTATAGGGTGTAGAGGGCCCCTAAACCACTTTAAGTTCAAAGGCTAGAAAGTAGTTTCTTTCTTTCCTTCACAACCGTGACTTCAAGCGCTATCTCCTTCTCGCTGCTTATTTCTTTCCAAAATACTTGGAATGTCGGAACTACGCACTGAGTATGTAAGGATTTCGCGTTTTTTGACTACGCACTGTTTTTCTCACTCGCGTGCAGTCGCGAGCACTGAAAACGAAATGAAATAGTTTTGTCGTGAATAATAGATGTACTAGACTAGGCCGACCGGGCATGCGACGACAAGGCAAGGCAGGGTGGACGACAACTTGCAATAGATACTTTTTGTATATTGACCAATCGAGAGCCTATTTCATCCAGACGTCACGTTAACAAGCAGTGGGCGTCATGAATCGGGCCGTAAAGAAGGAAGAGAATAACGCGCTCGTGCTCCGCATTTGTAGAAGTTAAGGACCCTATAGATAGAAAGAGGAGACAGAAAGTTAGGTAGGCTTATGAGACTAAACTGTTCGCAGGTAAAACATGGAAGCAGAAAACACAAGACCAGGTTGATTGGTTGATCATGGAAGAGGCCTTTGACTTGCAGCGGCCGTAGTCAGGTTGGTTATGATAATGATAGAACCCTAGGTAGCCGAAATCGGTCCGAAGTTCCCCACCACAACCTGCCTCATAATGATATTGTAGTTTCGGCCCGTAAAAATCATGTCATCCTTGCATGTGCGCCAGCTGTGGGCGATATACAGTTTCTGATTAGAAAAAGAGCTGAAAAAAGAACTAAAACAGTAATAAAACTTCTGGTGGTTTTGTGAAATCAGATGTGGTTGTCGTAAAGTACAAACCTTGGCGTAATCACAAATATCTGCGATTCTAGCGGGCGCAAGTTGTATACATGCTACGAACCAAGCGACCATGCGTGATCAGGCGTCGAGTTTGTACGAAACGACATACGTTGCTGCAGGAAGCGTGCATTGCCGAAGTGGGCATGAAACCTTTGTTTTTATGTGCGCCATCCTGATGTCAAAGGGAGCTGCAAAAATCTACAAAGTGGCATTAAATTTCTTATGCAATCCTACATTGTTATCATCTGCTGGAAACCTAAACAAAGATAAAAAAAAGAAAAAGGGCCATGAAAGCGAATACGGCGCAATGCAATGCTGCTAGTCACTAAACGGGGCAAACGTAACTTTATGCTCTTTCCACTGAGCTCATAATAAATTCAAAACCACTCGACAGAGTTTGCAATCAAGCAATCGAAAGCCCAGTGCAATACGAACGCACGTAAAAGTGAGGTGGTTGCTAGCTGACAGCTTCGAGCGGATACGAGTGCCAGAACGAAGCTGCGTTTTATCGGTGACGTAATAACAGAACTCCTGTAGTTACCTCACTATTCATGTAAAAGAAATGTGGGCGTTATTCATCGACACGCACGTAGTGCTCGCACAAACAGTATCGTCCTTGACGACCTGTCTGGTCTCGAAAAGACGGTTAATCAACCACTCTCCTGTTCTTAGATTCACACAGCGAAAATGTTTTCTTTTTTTTGTCTTTGACATCTTTTTAAACCTTCAGAGCAAGTGACACAAGAGGATGCACGTGCACGGCAAGCACAGGATGGCATTTGCGGAAAGCGCGCAGTCAAGAGGGTGCATAGAGAACGCAGTCAGAAGGCCGGTCCAGCGACTACTTTTTGCAAGAAAGGTTGCGAAACGCGTGCTCCACTGCACCACCTGGCCGAGCTTTGGAGGCCTATTTGAGTTTTTGGACTCTCTTGGAAAACTCAAACCTTTTGGACGAATGCAAAGGCAAAGAGAGTTTTGTTCAGTGGGTACGTTCTATGTGGCGTGATAAGTTTTTGTTTTGTCTAGATAGTAACGCAGTTAGGTTCACAAAGTATTCATCGGCGACTATAGAGTACAGATACAGATGTTCTGATGGAACGTCTATTTCAAATTCACGAGCACGAGGAATCGTTAGTAAACCATTGAGAGAAGTGTGGCTTTTAGCAATGTAAATGCAGGTGCAGGTTTCCTACGTCTGGGGTATAATGTGTGCACGGGGAATTTCGGGACTGAACAAGGCCCTCTGACTGTCGCGGTCAAACATATAGGTCCAGAATCTTTTTTTTTTCTCTCTTAATGTTTTTTCATGCTTCTATGCCACCACCTTTTGTTTCCACCCGACCAAACGTAGCACTGTTATCATCAAAAGGGTATGTGAAGAAAAACTGGTTATTGTAAACTTACCAGACTTGCGTATAGTTGCAGCTAAAGCTAGAAGTCAGAACCACTGCTCTATGCTGGTTGATTTCACATTCCTTCGACCGATATTACAAGATTGAAGGAGTATTTCTAGTTGATAGATTTTTATGCCTAAATACTGTAATAGCAGCAGCCCGGATTCACCTGACGACAATGACAGAAGAACAGTGAAAGGCAAGCGCAAGCAGTATACGAGGAAAGGAAAAAGGACGTGCGTTCGAAACGATATCGTCTGGCGCCTGCCAGGCGTCCGCAGGACGTCAAGCAGCGAGTGTCTGCTTCCCGTGCGGTGTCAACTCACTTGCGTGTGGGTCTTTCCATATATCAAGTGTAACAGATAAGTTTTCAACCATCTCCCATGATGCTGAGAAAATTGTACTAGCATTTGGGAATTAGAGAAGTAGTTAGTGCGACCATATTTTCTAAAAAAAAAACTTTTTTGTATTCCAGAGGGTGATTAGAACTTCAGGTAAAGAATCAGTTATTAGTCCATGACTGCTAAAGAATTTGTATGGAATCACAGGTTTAAACAATTACTGAAAACAATTCCTACTCTGAAGGTACTGACATTTCATGACTATACGCTAATTTATATTTATTCCACTTTATTTTAACTTTCATTGTTTTTGGCCTGGTGAAAAACTTTCAAAGAGCTGCCTGTTCATCATATTCAGTGAGTAATAAGTATTCCTATTGCTCAGCTTATAGACTTCTATAATAAATGTTATAAATACTTCGAAAGCGAATGAAGGCAAAAATTGCCACAATATTGTGACCAATTAGGAGAAAATTTGTGGAAATAGCACTTTGACCCAGCAACGGCTTCATTTTCACGATAGAGTAGTTTAAGTATATAAATGACTTATACATCGTTATGTAGCTGTGCTTTGTCGGCGTGACATACCGATAATTTAAAAAAAAAGTAATTGTTCTTTTAAGCCAGTGAAAAACTTCCATCTGAACAACCACAAGTTTGTAAGATGTTTGCGTTGTAAACGTCTGATCAGTGAAAAACTTTATAGTTTCCAAGGGCAGAATCATAATATAGTCGGTGGCATGCAGGACAGTTCTCGGGAGTCGTGTTTTGCTTCTGATAGTTAAGACAAATATTCCTAAAGAATAATTAATAGCATACATAAACTACATAGCTTGTTTATTTGTTTTGCGATGTTTATGGTTTAGGTCGATGCCTGATCGTTTACTGCTAGTTTGCCTGATGAAATTGCGTATCGTAGCTAGGTGCACACATACGAGACAACGTGTTATCAAGCCCATAAACGACATCATAGTCACCTTTTCCGGGTAGCGTTCAACATATTCCTTACCTTTTTTCTCAGTAGTCCTATGGGGTGCTGAAAACTTTGAAAGCCCGTCACCTTCACCGCACACAACCACGAAAGCTATGTGCTACCCGCGTCAAATGAAACCCGAACAGCGGTAAGCCTTTGCGATAGTAGGCATAGTGCGCGCAGTCCACTTATCAGCATAGACAGCCATGTTTATATGCTGTAGGGTATGCGGTTCAGCGGGCCTCTTTAGAGTATCTGGTTATCCCCCCAGTTGAGCTCTTCTGTGGAGAAGATGGCCACTGACATGAACATCAGCAGCGGGCCATGGCTGTGTTCAGTTGCTAAATGCCTGAGAACTGCTACAGTGATGCCTTCCCACGCTACCGAAGCGTGGGTGCCTTGTCACGACCACGCGTAAGCGACAATAGTTGAGCTGATATGTTGACTCAAAGAGAACTGTAAACGCGACGCTGTCTCACGCTGTTCAACCCCGCTCAATCAACAAAGGGTTGTTCACAAAGCCTCCATCGGGTTCCTTGTAACCCTACCACAGCAAACGGCCAGGCCCACCTGCAGGACAACGTCGTGCCCCGGGCTTCCGACCAGGTGCCGATACCGGGGCTAAAGCATTCTTGCATACAAGCCCGCGCACAATGGTGTCTGCCACGACGAACTCCAGGCCGAATGTAGCAATGCACAGAGCTGCCGAATAGGATGCGCGTGCCTGCCCATGGTGATAAGTGCACAATGCTTTCGCGAAGGCTTGCCGCTGTTTGGGTTCCATTTGACGCGGAAAGTATTTGAAGAGGAATGCCATGTGAGGCAGTATGCACGGAGAACTGGTTAAGTTGTACCTTTAGAGCCTAATGCCGCCGTGCTTGGCTGGGGCCCATCCTCAGTGGGTGTTTTAGCAGAATTAGCTGACGTATAAACTACAGGTGTCTATCTTCGCTTCATGGAAGCAAGAAACCGGAGTTCCTTGGTCCAGACGTGCCGAATCTCGGCACCGCTCGGAGTCGAAGACGTCGGCCGGCAACACCCAATGTGATATGAGGGCGCTGCGAACTCATTATGTGCACCGGCTTTATTAAGAGGCGAATGACGGTGGCGTAGTGACCACGAATATTTCACAAACATGAAATTGTGCAAGTTCTGTCATTAACATCACGGCATTCATTCCAAATGCATGGTATACATTGATGTAGTTCATGTTATTTTGAAGTGTCTCATGACATGGCAGAAAACATGATGTCATGAACGCAATGTAATAATGTTTTACAACACATTATGTCATTCATTTTATGAGGTACATAAATGTCATTTATCACGTCATTTACATTTGCAACTCGTGCACACCATGACATTATTATGAATGTTATCACATGCATTCCGTTTTATTCATGTAGTGACACAATTTTGTATTTTTTCATAAACGCATATTGCTTGCAAGGCCATCTGAGGACATGATAGTTATGGCATGGGATGCATACATGTCATAACATTCATATCATTCAACGTCATTACATGCTGCTCATGATATGAGGTGCACGTAAATCTTTACAAAGCAATCATGTCACATGCTTCGATTTATTAAATTGGAGTCATGGCGTCTTCGTTGTGGGATTTATTTTATGTTATAGATGACATCCATATTATTGTGTACCTACTGTAAACTCGATTACACCCATAATTACGTTTTTGGTGTCTTGAACTTACGGCCTTACATCCCATAAAACTGGTGTAAAAAATGGAACTACACCCTAACTCGGGGCGCGTTTCAACAACATCACAGCCATTTAGAGACCCAGTCCTCAGGGGTGTAGGCTAATAGCATCAGTTCGCCCTTTCCCGCCGTCCTGGAAAAAAAAGCCAAATAGGGGTGTATAAACTTAATAGCGCCCTTATGCCCCTAAAACTAAATGACGGTGAGCCTCTTCTACTATCTGTACCACCTAGCATTTTTGTGTGGGCAGCTGTAGTGTTCCCTCACGTTCCGTGTACGAACGATACGCTTCCCTCGCACTGTTTATAACAGCGATAAGCAGTCACAGCGGTTATCGCTTTTGTGGCCGATAGCAAAACATGTTTATCGCAAAGCCACCACCATAGTTGTGGCCCTGTTGAGACAGCACAATTGGGCAAATGCTATCGTCGTTCGTACGCAAGACATTAGGAAGCCCTAGAATCATCGTGCGCAATGGTGCGTGAGTCGGTTTGCCACGTGGGATGAGTCGGTTTTTCACTCATCACGTGTCACGTAGATGAGACGGTTTGTCACGTAGTTAGCAGAAAAAAACACTAATAATTGACAGATATAAAGTTCGAAACGCTCTATTCAGACGTTTTGCTAACCGATCTACAACTTTTTCAATGAAATTGTTTATCCATCTTCGTTCCCTGAAAAGTTAGTTAATTAAACAGATCTAAAAAAATATTTTTGAACACAAAAACTACTCGGAATATTTTCTGAAAGCAGTCAGCAACATGAATTTGGGTACTTCGTAATTTCGTGTGTCTCGGCATATTTGTAAACTCTGGCTAATGATAGCTGGAGCACCCTATATATATATATATATATATATATATATATATATATAATATATATATATATATATATATATATATATATATATATATATATATATATATATATATGTGTGTGTGTGTGTGTGTGTGTGTGTGTGTGTGTGTGTGACGTAGGAAGGCAGTGACTGGTAATAGCAGCCGAGAAGGAGGAAGTCACAAAGAAATAATCATGGCGTATGAGCCAGGCTACCTCTCCCAGTCATCACAGCGTCACACAAGTCGACAGGATGAAGACCTGGCAACAACTTCACCAGCCTCGCAACATGAACGAAGCCTTGAACACAGTGCCTTGACTGTATGCGGACTGCAGAAGCGGATCCACGCGGTATGCCCTGAGTGGCAACATGACATCACTGATAGACCTCGACATCCTGAAGTACACAGGATCAGTGAACGATCGGCCCGTAAAGGACTTCTTCCACTTCTTCGAGCAACTTGCCACCGCTGCATCATGGACGGAACGCGAAATGGTCGCCAACTTTAACGAATATCAGCGGTGAGGCATTTAAGCTTTATCTGACACAGTCGAAAACAACGAATCAAGGAAAAAAATTAAAAAAGCCAATGACCATTACTTTTCGAAAATACGATGAAGACTTGTGCATAACGCATCAGCTGGAGGCTTTTCAACTCGCCCATCACATTAAGGAGAAGTCTTCCAGCAATAATCGCATGTTCCAAACAAGACCTCAGAGAAAATTTTCTATATCCCGGCTGCGGCGGCTGCATTTCCGATGGAGGCGGAAATGTTGTAGGCCCGTGTGCTCAGATTTCGGTGCACGTTGAAGAGCCCCAGGTGGTCGAAATTTCCGGAGCCCTCCACTACGACGTCTTTCATAATCATATGGTGGTTTCGGGACGTTAAACCTCACATATCAATCAATCGACCGAGAAAATTTTCTACCATTGTGCCATCATAATATTTTTCCGAATATACGTCACGCATTTGAACACCGACTATGAACTTGATTGGTATATGGGGTTTAACGTCGCAAAATCACCATATGATTATGAGAGACGCCGTAGTGGAGGGCTCCGGAAATTTTGACCACCTGGGGCTCTTTAACGTGCATCCAAATCTGAGCACACGGGCCTACAACATTTTCGCCTCCATCGGAAATGCAGCCACCGCAGCTGGGACACCGTCTATATACGAACTTGCGCGTCCCAACAGACAAGGTAAAGCATCCGCATACCGAGAGCAATCGAGAGCATTTTGCCAAAAAAAGCGAACCTACGGCCCGCTTTCCGACGGGCAATGAAATCGGCATTTTCAACGTGTTCACTTCACCATAACACTACAGGTATTAGTGAAATACGTGAATCACTTCATGCTTCATGTCGCACACATGATCCACACGGTTTCGAAGTGTGACGGCATTTACGCGGAATGAGCTGGTGAATCGTCACAATACCACCCTAATGTTCTAGACCAGAGTCTTTCAACAGAAGTTCTTAGCTCAATTACGCTGCAAAAAAAAAAAACGCCATCAGAACCACTTAAAGCCATGACTGCTCTGCGCTCATCGTCAAGTGATAACACAGAAGTGAGTTGAAGCAGTGCAGAAGTTTCTAATCCACCAACGCCGGTTCATT